>APFE031521540.1:0-93560 GCA_000404065.3 Pinus taeda | reverse complement strand
TGATTCTGGTGGTGAAAGAAGATGGTGAGCAGTGGAAAGATAGAGATCGAGAAATTTAATGGTCAGAGTTTTGAGTTGTGAAAAATCAAGATGGAGGATCTGTTGGTGGATAAAGATCAGTGGATCGTGGTAGATCCAGGTACTAAACCAACAAGAGTGTTTGATGAAGAATGGAAGAAATTGGATTGGAAGGCAAGGAGCACAATACGATTGTGTGTCTCAGATTCAATATTTTTGAATGTATCAGGGGAAGCTACAACGAAGGCATTGTGGGACAAGTTAGGGACTTTGTACCAATCTAAGTCTTTGGTGAATAAACTGTTCCTATAGAAAAAGTTGTATAACCTGAGGATGAAAGATGGAGACTTGGTGACAGAGAATCTGAACGCATTTAATACTGTAGTAAGTTAGTTAGCATTTATTGATATTAAAATTTTAGATGAAGATAAGTGAATCAGTCTGTTGTGTTCTCTACCAGATTTGTGGGATAGTCTAGTTATTGCAATAGGTAGCAATGCAACTGCCTTGTAGTTTGATGAAATTGTCTTAGCCTTGTTGACGGAGGAGATGAGATGGAAAAATTTGGAGAGCCAGAATGGTGATGTCTTGTCTGTACGAGGATATTCCCAGAATAGAAACAAAAATAAGTCATTGAGTGGGAGATCTAAATATAGAGGGAGATCTAAATCTCTAGGAAAACCTATAAAGGTGGTGTGCTGGAAATGCAGAAAGGAAGGGCACTACAAAAGGGACTATAAATCTAAAGCTCTTGATAAAGGAAAGGGACATGATGATGCTCCTTCTACAGAGGCGAAAACCACCTCAGATGAAGGTGGGGATGTGTACTTGGCTTCTTCAAGTACACATGTAGATCATGAGGCATGGTTAATTGACTCAGGTGTATCCTTTCACTTCACTCCCCATAGAGAGTGGTTCTGCAAGTATGAGAAATATGATGGTGGTGAAGTCTTCTTAGGGGATGACAGGAAGGCTAAAATCGTTGGTCACGGAAAGGTAAAGTTGAAATTGCAAGGTGGAAGAGTTAGAACACTTTTGGGTGTTCTACATATTCCTGCATTGGCCAAAAATCTAATTTCTGTAAGCAAGCTGGATGATGCAGGTGTAAAACAGTGTTTGAGAAGGATACCTACAAGATGGTTTGGGGAGCATTGGTATTGATGCGGGGAGTTCGGATTGGAACTCTATACAAGCTGCAAGGTAGTACTGTTATTGATGGGTGCAACAGTTCTATGGTTCTTGAAAGTGGAGCAGAAAATCTAGTGGTCTCGGGAGAAAAGACCATGTTGTGGCATCAAAGGCTTGGACATATTGGAGAGAAGGGCCTTCAAATACTTCATGGTAAAGGTACAGTATAACGTATGAGTAATAGCTCTCTAGATTTTGATTTCTATGAAAATTTTGTATATGGGAAGAAGAATCGGGTGAGTTTCCCCTCTGGTAGTAAGAGGGCGAAACAGATATTAAAGCTTGTGCACAGTGATGTGTTTGGACCTGTAAAGGCTCCATCACTAGGTAAGTCTATGTAATATGTATCATTTATAGATGACTTCTCAAGGAATACATGGATATATTTCCTTAAGAAGAAATCTGAAGTCTTTGACAGGTTTAAAGAATTTAAGGTTCTCATGGAAAATCAGACAGAGAAGAAGATAAAGGTGATGACGACAGATAATGGTGGAGAGTTTTGTAAGAATGATTTTGAAGAATTCTTTAAGAAGTGTGTTATAGCACGACAGAAGACTACTCCATATACACCTTAGCAAAATGGAGTTGCAGAAATAATGAACAAGACATTGATGGAAAGGGCAAGAAGCATGCTCAGTGGTGCCAGGTTAGGAAAAGAATTCTGGGTAGAGGCGGTGGATACTGCATGTTACCTGGTCAATAGGTCACCTTCATCAACGTTGGAGGATAAGACTCCACAAGAGGTATGGACTGGTAAGAAACCCTCTCTTTCACATCTAAGGGTATTTGGATATGATGCATATGTACATGTTCCAAAGGAGAAATGAACCAAGTTGGATAGTAAATCAGTAAAGTGCATCTTTATTGGGTATAAGGATGGTTTAAAGGGTTATAAGTTTTGGAACCCAGTAACAAGGAAGGTTGTGTACAGCTGAGATGTGGTGTTCAAAGAGGTGAAAGATGTTATTAAACATGAATTTCAACAAAAGGAACCTGAGAAGATAGAGTTTGAGCTAAAGAAGGAAGAATCAGACTCTACAGCAGAGGAGGAATCAAAAGATGAAGAGCCACAAACTCCGGGTGTGAGAAGATCAGTTTGAGAAAGAAGGCAGCCAAAAAGGTATAGTCCATCTTCTTTATCTATTACTAACGATGATCCCAAAACTGTGAAGGAAGCAGTAGATTCAGAGGATGGCAAACTCTAGAAAGAGGCCATGGTTGATGAAATGGCATATTTTCACAAAAATGAGGCTTGGGATATGGTAGAGTTTATGGTTGGATGGAAACCCATTGGCAGCAAATGGGTGTTCAAGAAGAAGACAAATGTAGAAGGAAAGGTGGAGAAATACAAAGCTCGACTGGTAGCAAAAGGTTATTCCCAAGTGGCAGGAATTGATTTTGGTGATATTTTTCTCCTGTTGCCAAGGTAACTTCTATTATATTACTTTTATCTATTACTGCTGCTTTTGATTTTGAGGTAGAACAGATGGATGTGAAGACAACATTTCTTCACGGGGATCTAGAAGAGGAAATATACATGAAGCAACCTGAAGGCTTTGTGGTGGAGGGTAAGAAAGAATTGGTATGCAAGTCAAAGAAGTGTCTGTATGGGTTAAAACATTTACCAAGGATGTGGTATCAGAAATTTGATACATTTATACGGGGACTTGGCTTCACCAGAAGCAAAGCATATCACTATGTGTATTTTAAATTAATTGGTGACCGTGTTATTTATCTAGTCTTGTATATGGATGATATATTGCTGGTTGGAAATGACAAAGAAATTATCTAAAATTTTAAGACCCAATTGTCCTCCAAATTCGACATGAAAGATCTTGGTGCTACAAACTATATTTTGGGCATGGAAATTAAAAGAGATCAAGCAAAGAGGAAGCTCTGGTTAAACCAGAAGAAGTATATCGAGACAGTACTGCAGAGGTTTAATATGCAGGATATTAAACCAGTGAAGGATCCTATTCTTGTAGGTGTGAGGTTATCTGCTGAACAGTGTCCCAAGACACAAGAAGAGGAAGAGGACATGTCCCGTGTTCCATATGAAAGTGCAGTCAGTAGCCTGATGTATGAAATGGTTTGTACTAGACCAGACATTGCACATGCAGTGGGAGTATTGAGTAGGTTTATGTCAAAACCATGGAAGGAGCACTGGACAGTAGTGAAGCAGGTTTTCAGGTATTTGCGTGTTACTAGTGATTATGGTTTGTGCTACCAAGGAAGATCAGGATTGGACAAAATGTTGGATATTCGTGGCTTTGTTGATGCATACTGGGCTAGAGATTTGGATCAGAGAAGATCTACAAGTGGGTATGTGTTTAACCTATTTGGAGGTGCATTTATTTGGATGAGTAAGAAGCAACCTGTAGTGGCACTATCAACTACAGAGGCAAAATACATGGCAACCACTCATGTAAGCAAGGAAGCAATTTGGTTGTAGAGATTGTGTTCAAGTATTGGGTTAGTACAGGGAGCTATAAGGATAGACTGTGATAGCCAAAGTGACATTTTCTTGGCAAAGAAGCCCGCATATCATTCAAAGACAAAGCACATTGATGTTCAATATCACTTTGTGAGGGATATGATAGAAGAAAAAAAGGTGTTTCTGGTAAAGGTGGACTCTTTGAAGAATACTGTAGATTCATTGACAAAATCTGTGAGCTTTGAGAAGTTCTCTTGGTGTAGAGAGACAATGGGCATTTTAGGGCTGGAAAAATGACTAAGATCTCTTGTGGCCCCATGTGGAAAGAAAACAACAAGTGGGATAATGTTGGGTTGTGTTATATTCTTTCCACGACTAGCCCATGTAGTTAACCGAGGGGTTAGAGGGGGGGCGGAGCCCCCCTTCGTTGCGTCGATGTGTAGTGGGGGGGGGGGGGGTCACAACGGGTTTGAGGTGTACCTGTAACCCCACTTTATGGGTTCCGGGGCAGCGCCCCAGAAATTTTTGGTTTTGGACCCTATTTTAGGTTGGGCGGACCCACCTATGGTTTTGTGCATGATTTTTGCACATGTTTTTGGATGCTATGGTTTTCAGTCCATGGTATTGGATGCTTCGGCATGCATAAATATGTATTATAACATTGAAAGGAACATAATGAAAAATCAAGCTGGTAGTCTCCGTTTTGGGATCCAGGGGACAATCTCTGTGTATGTGTGTTTTGTATGTTATGCTCTCACATTGTTTATTTTCTGTGTTTTAGAATTCATATGCAGGTAATTTCTATATGGGGTTAAAACGTACATGCGTCACATCTCATCCATCTGAGTCTGAATAGCCTTCTCTTCCTGGGGTGTGGAAAACCATTGCACGGGTGCTAAGGTCCACATTGTTGTCTTATTTTTATTGTATGTCAGCTTCAATCTTCTATACATGTGGGTCCTCTTGTAGTAAGGTCCACATCTCTATGGTGTTCACAAAAATCTAGTTGTAGTCCTTAATTGTGGCTTCTAGTTTGTCCATGTCTACCTTAATAGCAGCCTCACATTGCTCTCAAACTTCTGGAGGTGTTGTTGGTTGTAGCTTCATTTGCAACTTTGCAACCCGCATCTACATCTCAAACTTTACTCATTCAACCTTCGTTTTGGACTCCTTTACCGCGGTTTCCAGCTTGTGGAGCTTCTCTTTGGAAGCTACTTCAGTCTGTATGAGGAGCTTTGGAAGCTCAATGCAAGTCTGGGTAATAGCATCCTCTAGCTCCTACCTGGACGCAACGTCTGTGTCCCTATCCTGGATGGCTCTGGCAGGTTCCTCAACTACCTACTTATTGTGGCTCTTGATTTCTTTAATCATGGAGAGCGCCCACTCTTCCCGGATTTTCAATTCGATAGACATTCCTTGGCAGAGTTCATGTAATTCTTGAATGGGTAGCGCTGCCAAGTTTAGCGTTGAATTCCTCCCATATGGCACTACTATGTGATCCACCTTGATAGTAAAACACATCGAACCTCCTGGAATGGGCACTGCATGGACCTCTGTGGTCACCACCAACGTCGAAGGTAATGCTGGTTTCACACTTGTCATTCCCACTCTCGCTTGATTCTCACTTGCATGAATCACACTTGCTTGAATCGCACTAACTTGTACCTGTAGCTCTTTGAGGCCCTGCTGGACCTATGTTAGTATTGACTTTACTGATCCTCTATATGTCCCCACATGTCCTTGGTGACTAAGCGCATAGTGTCACCAATCTCATCAATGTCCCCCTCAGTGAGGACCATTGGTTCAGTGTTGGAGGTCTTTTCAGACTTTTGATTCTTTCACTCACCTCTAGTGGTGGGTTTCTTCATCTTATTTAGTATGAAAGGAGGCTCACTATCTTTTTTCTCCCTAAAAGGGTCTTCTCCACCCTTCTCTGGTTCCTTTATGTCTGGTTCCTCATCTTTTACGCGCTTTGGCTCCTGTGTGGTATTCTTCTCAAGGTCTATAGTTAACTTTTGAGGCATCTTCTTTGTGTCTCTGTTCAACACAGATTTCTCAGTTGGCGTACCTCTTGTGGCCTTCGTTGTTTTGTTGGTACCTTCCTGGTCTCCTTCGTCTTCCTTACTGGTGTCTAGCAATATGCTTGACCAGTTAGATATTACTGAAAAAATGTCTTTCTCTATGACCAAATAGGGAAACTCATACCATATGCCCTCTGCTTCTTTATTCACTTGAATTTATATGTTGTGGAAGTCTGCTTTGAGGTTTGCAACTATGTGATACTGGTAAAGTAACACCAGGGATAGCCATGGTTTGTGGCTGATCACCATGCACAAATCCATCTTAAATAGCACCCAAAATAATTTATTCTCTACCACCTGCCTTGGATCGTTCGACACCCACAACAAAGTGTATGTTGTAGCTTCGCACAAGTCTAGGTCAATAGTAGGGGACTGCGACTCATAAGGGGTTGTCTAGGCTGTCAAAGAAATCAAAAGAAACAACCTTGGATAATGAAAGGGTTTTCGTCTTCCTAGGCCTAGCAACAATCATCCAAAAACTATTGGCAGAAGTATCCTGCCCAATTAAACTACACCCCTTGGCTGTAATGCATAGCCAATTGAATTACTGGGGCTGGCACCTCATTTGCCCTATACTTCCTCATAATTTTACTGGCCAGAATGGATGTGGCAAAGGCGACAACCTTATTTGAAATTGAGCTTACAACGTAGCCTCATGAATTCTTGATGACATTGAAGTATTTCTTTACTTGGTATGCGAGATTATTTTCTAGAGACTTGCTAACAAAAGTGCTAGCAAGGTCTGCTCCTGCACATGGGAGTGTGGTGATCCTCCTGAGCAACATATCATCAATTAGATCCTATCCCCAAGCCATAAGGCTCCATCGTGCACCCAAGCCAGCAACTGGTGCACACATATGGTAGTGGTGTTGCTGTGCCCAAAATGAGGCATAGTCAATATGTTCAGCGAACTGACACAGTGAATCCCAGCCACCCACGTCATTGGTTCTACTCTCGTTACACCAAGCTCATCATTGTATACCATCTTTAGGTATTTACTTGGCTCAAAATGAGGGAGTTTGGCCCTGCTCGCCAAATCCCAATCGTCCATGTGCAGTTGCAATACCTGTGCTAGCAACGCTCGTTCAAAGGACATGACTTCTGGCAGAAAAGGTGTACAAATGGAAAATTTTACTGCATTAGGGTCCTTTTTCAACTGAGTAGTCAACTTTCTCGATGACATATACAGAGGTAAACACAAAATTGGCTTGGACTCATCGACACTTATTTCCTTAATTCTTATCTCAAGTTCTTCATCTTCTAAGTCAATTGGTTCCATTTGTTGCTTCCTTTTCACTTTGTCCATCTTTTCCTTGCTCCTCTACTCAATAGACACCTTCCTACATGACTACCTTATCGATGGCTTTTGCGATTTTTTTTACTTCTTCATTGTTGCTGGTTCTACGACTGTTATTGTTGCTCTTGCGACTATGGGATTTGGTCTTGGTGATCTAGGAGTTGTGGTGTGTGTAGGAGGAATAACAGTCATGATGTTTGTTAATGCCCATTCTAGAAAGTCCCAGTAGACATCCTGCCAATCCTCATGAGACATGCAACACTTCTCTTGGTTCAGACTTAGGTGCAAAATCTCACAAGATTTATTCAATGATAAAAGTGTCTGAATGTAGAGCCAAATGGCATATTTATAGCCAAATTCAAATTCGAATGCCTTGAATGCCTTTATATCCTCCTCATAAATGTGAATTTAGTGGCAAATTTTTAGAGATATGCTCCTTAAATGCACTTCCCCTGCTCCCTTTAATGAAAAAAGCGTGGTCAAATCAACTATAGCTCATCCAATGGTCACATTTTGTGTAGGTTTCTCTGGACCCCCCCCCCTTATGGTGTAGCTGCATTGTCACAACTTTCTCCACCTGTGCCATCTCCCTAAACATTGCACAACCATCCTTCTTCGACAAAATCCTTCTTCGACAGAGTAGTTTATAGTCTCGCGCTTCGTTCCAACTGCCTGACGCACTAAGAATTTCCTACTGTCATATAGTCATTACATCCTTGCAAGGTGGGATCATCCCTGTACACCTTCAATCTGCTCCCATTAATCCTTCTAGGAAAAAACTCACCATTTAGTTTGGCAAGCTGAATTGTGCCACCATCCAAAATTTCTTTGATCACATAGGGTCCCAGCCAATGCATCTCAAACTTCCTAGGAAATTTTGTGAACTTTTTGTCATATATCATGACCAAATATCCATTCTTAAATGTGCGTTGCTTAATGTGGTGATCATGCCATGGCTTTTCCATAGCTTTTTGTACCTGCTGATGAAAACCAGCCAAAAAGAGGTCCTCCTCCAACACAAGCAGTTGTGCTAAGCATTCCTCCATGAATTCATGATCTACCATCTCAGTTACCATGGTGATCCTTAGGTTGGGCACTATATACTCCATTGGCATCGATGCTTCTTGTCCATATACCAGTGTAATTGGTGTTTTCCCTATCAATTTCTTACAAGTAATCCTATATGCCCATAGAACCGCCGATATGCGCACATCCCAATCATTCCTATTAACATTGAAGATATTCGTTAGGGAATTCTCCAATATTTTGTTAAAGTATTCAACAGTTCCATTCACCTAGGGATGATATAATGTACTCTTCTGATGGTGCATTTGGAACTCTTCTGTCAATGCCTCAATTGTTTCATTCAAGAAGTTTGAACCTCGGTCACTCATCAGGATCTTTGGGCATCCAAACGTGACAAAATATACTCTAATATAAACTTCGCAGCAGTTTCCACACTAAAATCCTTCATGGGCTATGCCTCGACCCATCTGGTCAAGTAATTTATCACACTGATAATATAATGTGCACCTGTCTTCTTCCCTAGTGGATTAATTGGTCCAATGAAGTCAATTTCCCATTTACAAAATGCTTATAGTGTGACTCGTGGATTTAAGGGAAATTCATCCCTTCACGATGGTCTTCTAGTCCTTTGACATACATTGAATGCACTACAGTATTCCTTGGAATCTTTATGTAACTTAGGCCACAATAATCCTACTCATAGAATCTTCTAGGAAGTTTCCTTGCATAGGGTCCTCTTGTGACACCACCATGTGCTTTAGCCATAATACTGTGCCTTTAATACTCAGGTACATATCGTCACATAATTTCATTCGGTCCCATGTTATATAAGTGTCCTGCAATTAGTAAAAAACATGCAACCTTGACTACTAGTTCCTTATTTTGTTGCATTGTGTATCCTTTAGGAGCTATGCTAGTCAATTGAAAATAAATAATGTCTGCAAAATGTTCGCCAACAACTATGACAACAAAGAGTTGCGCATCAGGTAACCCCTGATCAATATTAGTGGGTTCTTCACCATTCTCCATCCTAGAGAGGTGACTAGGTCTAGTATGTAACCTCCCTGGTGTAACTACCAGTTCAAAATCATAGTCCTGGAAGAGAAGAAACTGTCTATAGATCTTCCCCTCCAACATAGGCTTATTGACCAAGTATTTCAATGGAGAATGATCTGTGTACATTTTAAAGTGTGCACCTAGCAGATAATGCCTGAATTTTTGTAGTGTATATACTATGGCCAATACCTCTCGTTCCATAGTTTAATAGTTTCTCTCTACCTTAGATCATTTCCTACTTGCAAAGGCAATCGGATGGTCAATATCTCTCTCACTTGGTTGAGTCAACTCCCAATGATATGCAAGATGAATCCACATGCACATGAATTCTTTCTTCCAATCTGAGAATACTATGGTTTGTGTAGTAACCATCTTCTCCTTAATAACATCCAATCTATTATGATAGTTGTCATCCCAAAAAAATGTAGCATCATTTTTCAACAACTTCTCCATTGGCATAGTGATATGCACATACGCCTTTATAAACTTCCTCTAATACCCTGTATGACCCAAAGTTGCACGTAGCTGCTTTACGTTCCTAAGTGGATCCAAATTGATGATTAAAATGATCTTGGTAGGATTTACCATCAATCCATTCTTACATATGACATGTCCCAATAGTATTCCATAAGGTACATAGAAACTGTATTTCTTCAAATTTAAGGGAATATGATACTTCATGCATGTATCCAACATTAGGCGCAGACTAGAAACATATTTCTTAACTAGCCCAAATATTGTCCAATCGTTGAAGTAGACCTAAAGAAACTTGTGAATAAATTCCTTGAATGTTGCGACTACCACTCTTGAAAATATTGCAGGAGAATTTTTCGGTCTGAAAGGCATAACTATATATTGGAATGAACCCCACTCTGTAGCGAATGTAGTTTTGCTTCTATCCTCCGGTGCAATATTAATTTGGTGATATCTTGAAAATCCATCTGTGAACAAATAAGCCTCATGTCTGTCAATGTTTTCTAGAAATTCATCTATAAAAGGCGTAGGAAAGTGGTTATGCATGCATGCATCATTTAACTTCCCCAGATTTACGTAGATTCTTATATCACCCTTTGTTTTCATTTATTGGACCACCATCAGACTGACCCATTCTGACTCTTCTACTGGCTCAATTATATCTGCTGCAAGCATCTTATCCAGTTCTTTTCTTACCTTTTCCTTGTACTTGGGGTTCAGTCGATATGGGCACTGCTTAACCGGCTTTTCATCCGGTTTTAAATTGATCTTGATCATACCCAAATCACCTACTATACCCTTCAATTATGAGAACTTTGTCGTAAATAAATCTTGATATTCATACAATAATTCAACAACCTTTCCTACCATGTCTTCATCCCAATAGTCACCAATATGTGTGAACTTTGGTTCTACTTCAGAGCCAATATTTACTTGTTTTGTCTTTACTAGCCATGATATATCAGGTGTCTCTATATCAGGTCTTGCAACTTTGCGCAGTCCCTTTGACTCAGGAATATTGATATTTCATGAATCCTAATCACCTTCTTTTGTAGTAACATTGTAACATTCCAATGCATGTTGTAGCTGCGCACTCCAATCAGGCTACATTCAAGTTACAGGTTCTGCTGGTGTTTGGAAGATCGTCGACTTAATCTCTTGAAGCACCCCATCAATGAATTTGAACCCATCTTCAAAGCTGAATGTCAGCAGGAAACTCTCCTTTATTTCATCCCAATCAATAGTCCTATGTCATAGCTCCATATCCAAATACCAGTTCATTGGTATAAAGTCTAAGGTATGAATAAAGATATGCACCCACTCTAGTTGAGGTACCTCACCCCAAGCCTTAGTCCATCGAGCCAGATGTTCGCACGGGTAATCCTTACCTGTATAATTTTCACTCAGCCATGTTTTTGCGGAGCCAAATCTTAATCTCATCACTCTACAATATTCTTTCCAATAAGAAATATTATCCTTGTGCGTTCCCCACCATCTTGCAGGTGTAGCTCTTAAAACCAAATCTAGAGCCTGGAACCTGTGCTCCTTTGGTACGTCTCTTTCAAAATGGTCAAGAAAAATATTGACATCATCTACCTCATCATAATAAGGTAATTTACATACATCAGTTGATATACAACACAGAGACTTTGTAAACCTATTGCATCGTAGTGTAGAGACCTCATGTAACCAATTCTTCCAGTTCTCTAATTCTTCCTATGAGTCTGATTGGCATGAATTGTCCTTCTCCCCATTGATCTATCCATCCACAGTGGGATTAATCTAGTCTTCATCTTGTGTAGTAAGCTTATATATGTGATCAATATATTCGTCATCATAGTCATCACGGACTGGCTCTGTGTATCGCACACCTTTAGTTGGATCCAATGGAACAACCACTCTGAGGCTATTCTTTTCAAACACCATGCTTTGCTTCTTCAAATTAATAATAACATTCATGTTGAAGGCCTAATCAATCCTGATCAATGCTGGGTATGGATTACTGTCATCTACTATTTCAATAAATTCAAAATCTGCAAGCACGTTGGCTCCTTCAATATCTACAGCCACTCCATGTAGGAGACCCATCAGAATTATCTTTTGTTGGTTTTCCATGCGCAACTGGATTGAAAACCGCTACAATTTAGGTTTCCCCATACATTCCCAAGTCTGTTTTGGTAGTACATTAGAATCAAATCCTAAGTCTAGAATTATCTGGCCCATGTCAAAATCACCAATTTGTGTTGTCAACCACATCTCCCGACTAACCCTCTTCTTGCTTTGGTTCACCTTATTCACTGCATACTTTTCTAGTAACAACTTGTCCTTGCTAGTGAAGTTATCTATCAGTTCTTGTAGTCCTTCAAATGCTTTCTGATCCCTCAAAAACTTCATGCATGTCTACAGAAATGAATTCAACATCGTGGAATCAAAGTCCTCTGTCGCAATAATTTCTTTAGATTTCTCCTTTCATGGGACTATTTGTATTTGAGTTTTAGACTTAGAATAACCTATATCCATAAAATGTTTTCTTGCCTCCATAAATGTCTCCTTTTCTCTTTGTAAGTCAAATCCAACATTCTTCTCACTAGCCTTACAAACCCATGTATCTGATACTGGCTGCCTTCCTTCTGCCTTGTCTTCACCAGTGGCTATACCATTTCGTGTGACTATATTAATGCTAGGATTGTCTTCCCGCAGCTCAAATTTCATCATCTGAATGTTTTGCATCGACTGTTGGATCTTATTTTCCTACATATTTTCTATTAATACATGAAAATCTTCTATAACATGATCAAATTTCTTACTGTATTGACAATAAGGATGGGTTGGATTCTGACAGTCTCATGCAAAATGTCTTGGTTCTCCAAAGTTGTAGCAGATGATATGGCCCCGACCTTTTCCAGCACCTCCTTGTCATCCTCTTCCCCATAATTGGCATCCTCTGTGAGCTACAAGTGAGCCTTGATCATTCGCGCGTGGGTTTCAACATGTATCCTATACATTTGGGTTCTATCTATCATCAAGTCATAGCTTCGACAATATCTTTAATCATTGCCAATCGATTTTAAAAATGTTCAAAATAGTTGCTTTGGATATTGTACAAACTTTTGCAGTAGATAAAAATTGTCTATTGGATTTAATATTGACACTTGGCATATACTACACTAGACACTTGAACCAATGCTTGATCCAACAGGAGACTCTGGTTTCAGTGGGTTGGGACCTCCTATAGCTATATAGTCCCGGTACACATGTCACTGATCTTTATAGTGGCCTACAAACTCATGCACCAAAATTTAGGGCATAGTCCCGACTGAACCTCCTTTCCCTTCTTTAGATCCTGCAACTCCATCTGCAGGCTTGCTAACTGCGACTATATCTGTTGTACTCCTACATTCGTGTCTCGGATCAGTGAAGCCTCAAAATTCATCGTGATCTCTAATGCTTCGGCTTGGGATCCAATCTTTTATTGAGACAAAGGCAATCTTAAGTGTGGAAATAGCTTAGCTATGTACCATTCCTTATGTTGTTAATCTCAAATATGAAGATTAGCTTATCTCAGTAAGCACTTCAACCTCTAATCTATATCCCATGTAGATTTGTTAATTGTCTGAATAATCTCCTTTATTTCAATAACAAACTAACCTTGTGATTTCGCCTTTCTAAATTGTGTGTTCAACACAGTCTTTGTCTCAACCAACGAAGCATTAATATTGGCTTGTACTATATTTGATATACCATGTAAGTGCTCCATCCAATAACACTGTAACCAATTGCGCTTTCTTCATGTCATTATCATTGATCTATTGCACCTTCCACATAGATTTTGCTATGAACCAAAATTGATTAGGATCCTTGGATCCTTGACCCTTGAATACAAGAATTTTCATTCTATTCGCCATACTGAAAATTGAAGGTGGAGGTGGAGGCATAGGCGTAAGTGTATGAGGTGTTGATGGGATGGAGATGGAGTGGATGGATGTGGAATCCCAGAAGTGTTGCAACCTTCTATCTGCGACACACCTCCAGGTGTGTTAGGTTTTCTCCATTCTTCTTCATTGTCTGATTCACCCTATAGTGGATTTTACATGCCCTCAATATATTTTTCCTTATTAGATCTAAATCTTTTTCCACTGCGCATAGATCTAGTTTGACCTCTTTTAAACATCAATTCATAGGCATAACACCCTTTTTTCACAACAACATTTTAATCCAAGTTTTTAGCGATTTCAGGTAGTTACCTCTCAGACCCTTAAAGAATTAGCATCTAGCTTTTCTATATGATATAGATGCATCAATTTCAAATTTAGTGATGAAACTACCCAAAATACTATCTATCCAATAGTTGACAATCCTTGCAACCTTATAGTTAGACTCTTCAGGATGCTTGATCAGTTAAGGAGTCCACACAATAGGATTGTCATGTTTCCAAGTAGGTTCTTTATCCACTAACTTTGAAAGCCACTCGTGTAGTTCGTTAGTGAATGATGTGAACAAGATCTAGTGCTCTTCTATGTATATATATATTTGTAACCACCTATCTTTTGACTAGTGTGGATTCTGATTTTCTTGAGCTGCAAACTCATGCAACTTTCGATCTACCTACTTCTCAAGTTCTTTGTTAGTTGGTGTCCACGAACGTCGCATCACACATCCCTCAGATATATCACGGTCTTGAAAATGGAACCATTTGTTGGCTTGAGGGGCTTAGACCTAGGTTTAGAGTTAGCTACTCTAACAAAAAAAACCCTACACTACTGGCCCTTTCGGCAGCAGTCCGCTTAGCACATACTATAGTCTCACTCGATGAAGTATTAGGGGATACTAGAGCTAGGTTTCTGCATCTAGAAGGCTATGCGATGTAACATCAAGGTAGTTCTTTAATATAAGGCCCAATCCGATCTTCACGAATCCTTATATTCAAAATCACAGACTTAAATCCATTTCTACTTAAATCGATCTATGAGCTTCACCCAATTTTTCTAACATGCATAAGTTATCATACAAGAGTAGATCTTGAGTTTCATGATGCAATTAAAACAATATTATAGAGAATCAAATCATAATTGAGCGTAAACATAGAAACAAATACATATACAGATAACACACAAAATTGTTTCAAATATGCTTTATTACTTCAAATCTTCAATGAATACACTTCTTCTAACCTTGTGCATGCAGTTGTAGGGGTCCGCACACTTAGCTACGTACTTGCCAAGGTCTCCGCACACTCAGTTGTAGGAGCTTTCCGATTCACCATAATACAAGATTACAGACTCAAAATCTCATTCATGCACTTCTAAAAACTTGCCTAAAGACTCCTAGATGACTTCCTTTTATAGCATTTACATTACATTACCATGGTCTGCGAACCATTGGCGGAAATCAAAATAGCCCATCTCTTTACAAAGTAAGGGGCTTTGACCTACCCAAAATCCCCTTTGACTCTTAACATTCTGCACTATTCATGCTCTGCTCCTCAAAATGTGGAGACTTTACAATATTACAAAAATTGACTCAAAAATTAGACAAAACTTAGACCTGGGGGATCCCATCCCAACACATAGGGATTGGTGTCTCCAATAGGTTGGTGCCTACTAGTATTTTTAAGAGTGGGTTGGTGCCTACAAGGAATTATAAGAAGAGGTTTTGTTGTTTTCTAGCGAAATGGTTTCTACATAAATTTTGTGTTCCATGTTCTTTAGTTGACATATATCATATGTTATTTTTTTTCTTATGGTCCATGTATGTTTAAATAAGTAAAAAATGTCTTATATTGATGCACCGACCTTCCCCACTCTCAGTATAAGTGTGTGCTCAAGAATCAATATTTGAGTAGGTTCTTATTAAAAATACTAAAGAGAAAATAAAATTTACTAAGAGAAACATTAAAACAACCATGAACAAATTACAAAACATAAACACAATGTTCTATCCTAGAAAATCCCAATTCGAAGAAAAGAAACTACTAATGGAATTCCATTTGTTTCCTTGGCCAAAACCCAGACAAGCTAGCCAAGTGAGCCTTCACCGCTCACCTTCCATGGTCCCTAACTCATTACAATGAATTAAAATGATTCATTGCATGCATTCCACAGGCACAAACCATGAACAACCAAAATGACCACCATTATAAATTGAGTAGCTTTGAGTCTTTCATCGAGTCAAATTTTATGTAGCAATCCCCACTTGAAAATTGTCATGGGGTTTCTCTTGACCAAATCCAGTGAAACCAGCCAATTGAACCAACCCACTCGCCTCAAATCCCTAACCCTCTTAAAGTTTATGTCCAGGTTATAATTTTGCATGCCTCCTATCACCTAGGTTTAGGTCGAGATTTTACTAGTAATTTCCCAAGGGTACACATGCCTTACCAGGCTTATAATAATTTGCCC
Source organism: Pinus taeda (assembly GCA_000404065.3). NCBI lineage: Eukaryota > Viridiplantae > Streptophyta > Pinopsida > Pinales > Pinaceae > Pinus > Pinus taeda. Next base: position 77,588 of record APFE031521540.1, on the reverse strand, counting down.
ATTCACATAATAAAATTTTTAATTCCATTATAAAATAATAAATTTTCTTTTTTCTTTTCTTTCATTGTTTCTATGACCATCCTCTCATTGTATGCTCTCCTCTCTAACTCCATCTTCCATGCTTGTTCTCCTTGTGAAACTACGTACTCCTACTCATGATTTTCTCTTCTAGTTCCATGTTACTCCACATCATGCTAATCTCCTAGGCATCCTTCTTGCATAGCTTGGATGACATGCTCTTTGACACAACACACAATAATGGAAACCACACATGAACCCAATCTAGACTCCACACACTTTCTGTTTTCATTGCTTGGGAATCCATTCTCTTTCGATTCTTCCATTGAAATTACTTTCTTCTTATTTCCATACTTGTGTGCCTTTCTCACACTCACAAGGCCAAATAAAACATTGGAAAAAAATGTGTCCCTCTTAAGCCAACACTTGGCTATGGTATATCCATTAGATTTGAGTATCCAATCCATAAATTAACTTTCGACTCTAATACCATGTCAAAATTATGGAGAGATAAATAAATTTATTGAGAGAATTCATTGAAATAACTAGAAAAAAATCACAAAAATTTAATCAAAATTTGATGCCCCATCAAAATAGGCCAAGGGAAGAGACTAGCAATATTTCTTGTTTTATTATTCTGACTCTACGTACATATTTTTCTTGTGGAAAATTGCTTAGAATGGCCATTTCTTTAGCTGTAACAAACCTGGGAGAGGAGGAAATATCTTTAAATATTTCTCTATGGTGAGCAAGTCATACCCCCAAGTAAATAATCAAAGGCAATTCTCTATATGTGCGATGATATGGGATAGAAAGTGAGTGCGTCCAAGCATCTTAAATTGTCATGCCAATCCACGAGCCAATTGAAGTTTCGACTGACCACCATATTTGCTGACCAAATGGACACAAAAGGAAGATATAAGTGATTGATTATTCTTCAACTTTTCATAGATATCACTAGCCTGGACCATGAAAGAAACATTTGTGGATGACGTCCAAGGTGGGCACCTTCCCATACATGATGCACCACATAAAATTATTTTCCTTTTGAAGGCATCAATAGTTTTGGATAGAATTCCACCACCATATGGTATCAACAGGATTTTGTTCATAATGTATAAATACATAACCTGCCTTAGGGGAATATATGCCATATGGAGAAAAAAACCACACTAATTTAGCTTCCTTGTCAGAAATTCTGATGTGATATCATATTAATGCCTAGAGGAAGATTCACCATGACTCTTTAAAATTATTAGGGATGCCCAGCTCAGTTGAGGATTTCCAACCTTGGAACCAAATTGAAGAAGTGATCAGATTAGCAATGTGGGCTAGCTTGGAATTACCACGGTATTGAAGGAACTCAATTAGAGGAGGAGGAAGGATATGATAATGACCACTTCTAGGCCATGGATCTTGACCAATACAATTTTTTACACCAGATCCCACTTTCTAAGATAGAACTCTACGAATTTTTTCAAAAGTATTAACTAAAGCCCTCCAAATGATTGAGATGTTACTCTTGGTCTTAACGACTCTCCAAACCCAATCTTCCACAAAGAGTGGAGAGATATGTTTTTCAGAAACCACTAAAGACCATAAACTCTCTCAGGGCAACAAATGGTACCATTTTTAGTAACCAAAGCATGAGATAACATGAATATATTCTTGAGGCCCCAACCCCCCTATGCGTTTGGGTGGGAAATTTCCTCCCATCGAATCAAAGACAAAGTACTATCCTCTTTTTTGCCAAACCATAGGAATTTGAAACAAATATTCTTGATGCAATCAACAGTTCCTTTTGGAATTTGGGTCAGAGAACCCCAATAAATAAGTACGACTTCAAGAAATGACTTGATGAAGAAAAAACGTCTAGCTCTAGAAAGCCATATATGATTCCCATTTTCAATATGCTTCTCCACTTTTTATATCAGCTAAAGCTAGTCTGTATTTCAATATGTATTAGGTTTTAGGAGATACCTTGGATATTCAATTCCATCATCCAACCAAGATGGGACCATTGGAAAAAAATTCATAATTCTTTGACGTTCAACAAATCCTATGTTTGAAACAAGAAGAGTGGATTTCTGAAAGTTAATGATCATACAAGTATCTTTCCCAAATATTGTTAGTATGTTCTTCAATATAGCCACTTCTTGAGAGGAACCATTACTGAAGGTTAGAATGTTATTGACAAATAATAAATGTGATATTTCCAAAATTTTGGTCACTAATCAACCCTAAAAATCACCCCTTTATTTAGCCCTTCCCAGAATATGACTTTAGCCCTCAACCACCAACAAGAAAGGAAGGGGTGAAAGAGGACAACCCTAACAAATACCCCACTGAGCATGAAAGAAAGGGCAGGCCACACCATTTATCAATACAACAAAAGAGACATTTTGAATACAACTCATTACCCATGTTATAAAATCAAGGCTGAAAACCCATATGCGTTAGAAGAAGCCCAAGGAAGATCCAATTGACTCTATTTGGATAAGTAAATTTTAAACACTGTCCCTTTGAGATTCATTGATTTTAGACTATGTATACCTTCTTGCATGACCCCAATGGCCTCATGAATTTGTCTACGTTCAAGGAAACTGAATTTTTCTTTTGATATAGAGGCAAAAAGAGTAGGTTTGAGCCTTAAGGTAATCACTTTTGTTATAATTTTGTATATCACATTGCATAAAGAAATAAGGTGATATTATTAAAACTATGAGAGGTTTTCCACCTTTGGAATCAAATAAATAAAGTTATAATTAAAGGTTGGGAGCATTATGCATTCATTTCTAGATTCTTCAACCACTTCCAAAAGATGATAACAAAGAGTATCATAAAGACTCATAAAAAATTGAATGCCCAAACAATCTGAGCCAAGACTCTTGTCCTTTTGGAAGTTGTGAAAGAATTTATTTGGATCATATTCAGTTACCTGATACATTAAATACTTATTCCCAGCTTCATTACTAAAAATATAAAAAGGGAGAGAAATGTGAATGATTTCATCTATAGTAGCTTCTTCTCAAGCCTTGAAAAGTTGTTCAAGGTGTCTCTTTCCCATATAAACTAATAAGGATAAAGAGGAGGCCACACGACCTTCCTGATCCCTCAAGGATCAAATATTATTTCTCATTTTACGTCCTTTAGTGAAGGCCAAGAATAATTTTGTATTATTTTCCTTGAACTTAAGCCAATTGACTCTAATTTTTAAACGCCATTATGCCTCCCAGTTTTCTAATTTTTTTGTTTTCGGGACTCAATATGAAAGAGCTCCATGCTTGAGTCAACTAAGCCAATCCCTTCTTATTCTAGGTCCATAAGAACCTACAAATTTCAAGAAACATGGGGGAGTGATTCGAGACTCCACCAATTCCAACCCATTGTTTTATAAAGATAAAGTGGTCCACGACATGTTTAGATACCAATAAATGATCAAGACATTTCAAAATCAGATCTGACCCTACTCTCTTATTACGCAAAGTAGGATTTAGTTTGACAGGATGCACATCAATAAATTATCGTCAAGTTAGATGATAATTGGATAATTCATTCAAAGGAGTAGCCATAGCCTCATCACCCCAAGTTTCTGCAAATCCCAAAGTAAAATTTAAATCACCTCAGATGATTAAGTAGGAAATATCAATAAGGTATTTTTTAAGAAGGATTCCCAAAATTCCTTCCTATTTTAATTATGCCCATAAACATTAATCAGAGTAAAACTCTAACAAAAATCCTCAAAGAAAATTCAATACATAAACTAGAAACAATACTCCATGAATTAGTTAATTTAATAGATTTTTTATTCCATATGATCACCATGCTACATGTTTTTATGTACACTAATTATGATTTTATATGCCATAATTAAAAAATACTGTAAATTTAGTGCTCCATTGAAAATGGGTCAAGTTTTCTTAGGCTAAAATCTCAAAATATCTATGATTTTAGCCTTTAAGGAAAAAATTCTATTACTAGAATTATTCTTTGACTAAGGTATTATTTAAAAAAAAAAAAAATTAGTTGTGATATTTGTTTTATATTGCCATGGTTGAAAAATTTTAAAATTTTATTTTTTTGTATTCATGATAATTGGTTTTAATTCCATGGTTTAAAAATATAAAAAATTTAAGGTTTTTTGGTGTCATGTTATTTGATCCTTAACTTCATAGTTGAAATTTGTTGGAATTTTAAGTTTTTCCATTATCATGATTATGGTTTTTAATACCATGCCTAAAAATTGTTGAAAATTTAACCATAAAAAATGGGGGTTGTCGCAACATTCACTTGTCAATTTTAGGGTGTTTTTTCATTTTTTTGTGTGCAAAAATAGGGTCATGCATAAGGACTCCAGCAAGTCCTCTTTTGCAAGCGTTTGTACATGCCACAAAATCTTTGTCTGGATATGCAGTCTCTAACACTAGAGCATTTTTCAAAACTTCAATTGCTCAAAACTAGATGGACATTCTTTTGTCCATTCAAATTTCTTACCGTGCATATGCAGTAATGTGGTAGGATATGTAATACGAGAGAAGTTCCTAACGAACCTCCTATAATAACCTACTAGCCCCATCTCATCCACATTTTTAGGAGCTTCCCAATTCATGATATCCCTTATCTTCTCTAGATCCACTGCTATGCCTTCCTTGGAGACCATATGCCCCAAGTAATGTACCTTTGTCTAAAAGAAACGTCATTTACTGAGCTTAACATACAATTGATGATCTATTAGAAATATCAAAACTATTGCTAAGTGCTCGACATGATCTTCCTCATTTTTAGAGTATATAAGCATGTCCTCAATGAATACAATAACAAACTTCTCCAGATAGGGATGAAATACACTATTCGTTAAGCACATAAAGGTAGCTGGAGCATTAGTCAAACCAAATGGAACTACAACAAACTCATAATTCCCATGCATGGTCTGGAAAGTTTTCTTGTAAATGTCTTCTTCCTTGATGTGTACCTGATGGTATCCTGATCTCAGATCAATCTTCGAGAACACTACTGCTCCCTTCAACTGATCGAACAAGTCATCAGTCCTCGACAACATATAGTTTTTCTTGATGGTTGCTTTGTTCAACTGCATGTAATCAATGCATAGCCTAAGAGTACCATCCTTTTTCTTCACAAACAAGATTGGTGCACTCGACGAAGATACACTTGGCCTAATGTATCCTTTGTCAAGCATTTCCTTCAACTGCAACTTCAACTCTACTAATTATGGAGTGGTCATTCTATATGGTGCCTTGGCTGCTGGTGCTGCACCTGGTACCAACTCAATGGAAAATTCCACTTCTCTATGAGGCAGTAACTTTGAAATCTTTGCTGGAAACACATCCTGAAACTACTACAAGATTGGGTACCTCCTCAATACCACCACATCCTCCACATCCTTACCTTTATCACTAGAAATATGCACCACAAATAACACACACCATTTTCTGCGACTACACTTTGCTTGCATAGCTGTCACAATTCTAACTTATGTTTCCTTCTTCTCACCTAGCACGATTCTCTGTTCTCCATTGTCATCCAAAGACTCAATGGCCTTGTTATAAAAATCCACTTTGGTCCTATGAAGATACAACCAATCCACACCCAAAATCTCACTATATGGTCCCAACCGAAATGCATTCAAATGTGTTGAGGTAGGCATACCATTCAAGTCGAATGCACAATCTCTTACCTAGTGATACACTCTCTTATTTGTACCTGTAGCCAATTGCACCAACCAGGATTCTGCATGCACTTATTTATTCAAACCACACTTATCCACCAAGTCAGTAATAACATAACTGTAATTAGATCCAGGGTCAATCAAAATGGAAACAACTTGATCAAAAAGCTTATTGTCCATCTCCATAATAGTTTCCTGGTGTTCTTCCTGCTTGTTATCCAGCATTGTATAAATCCGTGGAATTCTCAGCCCAACATCCCCAACTGTTTTTTCTTCTTGTGCACTATAAATATGAGGCGTACCACCCTGATTTTGTAGAAAATGCCTCTTAAGATGCTCCTTAACACGTCCAACACTGCAACCGTCTTGTACCATCACCTTTATTCATTTTCCCTCCATGTTGTGACCCATTATAATTCTTGTAAGGTGAAACATTTCATTTCTCACATGCATCTTGACGCCTTGTTCTTTTTGGTCACCATTTACCTTTACCTTGTCTTTCCCTTTCCAACCTTGCCGATATTTTGCAGTGTAATTTTTAAGGATTTAAATAATTTCCTATATATAGTATTGTAGATGACTATTCTAGTAAAAAAAATCATACTTATAGAATGTAGACGAATATTCAATAAAAAACATGTAATTTACTATTAAAAGTGGTAAAATTTTGGTGAATATGATCCATTCAATCATATATATGTAAAAAATAAGTGAATTTTGAGCAAAATTGGCGAATAATTTTTTTTCAAAAATGTCTAAAAAATAGCCCATTTGCGAAATTTCACCTTTAAATTTTTCCCCGGTATTTTATCTTGTGCTTTGATTTCTAATAACAATGCTTCAATTTACCAATAACTTCCTTGAATGACCGAGGTTCATCATACTCAATCCGATCTCTAAATGCTAATGGAAATACAGTAACAAATATTTGAACTTCAACCTTCTCATCCTTAAGATATGGTACATGCCTTAATAAATCCAGAAACTTAGTCATGTAATACAAATCTTTCATCGATCCCATCTTTAGCTCATAAAATTCCTTGGATTTTCTGTTGTATTACCTCTCTAACAAGTACTTCTTGAAAAGTATCTTGAATTTATGCTAACTCAACTCTTTTGTTCTGATGTCTTTGACCTACTTCACATCTTCCCACCAGATGTCTACTTTCCCTTTAAGGCTGAAGATAACTATTTTTGCCTTCACATTCTCTGTGTAATCATGCAACTCAAAGAATTTCTTCATCGCAAGTAGCCATGTTTTTTCATCCTCCAGTTTCTTTAAATATCCACAAACGTAGGTGGCTTCGCTTTCTTGAACTCATCTGTAAAATATCCCTTGTCACTCCTTCTACAAGGATGATAATGATTACGATCATAGTGCCTTTATAATGAGAACTAGAATAGAACCTATGTCCATAACCTCTCCTATCAAGAGTATCCAAGAGTCTACCATCTCTAATTGTGTCTTCTCTATCCCACTAATGTCGACCATGATATCTACTTCCATATGCCCCATTTTTCTTGTCCTCTTTTCCATGGGCTGATCTGAGGTGGTCCCTATCTCTACAATTTTGTGAAACACTAAAGGATTACTACATTAAATTCTGCTTGTTTCTCCTGCGCCCACATGATTATGTTATTATCTACCTTGCAAATCCTTATTTATGCCTTTAAGCTTCTCAATGTGTCTACTAAGTAATAATAATTCCCAACACCACACTTCTCATCTAAACCATAGGGAGAATCTTGTGAACTGTAGTCTATTATCTTTCTAGTCATCTTTGATCTCTTTCCTACAAGTACACCAAGTCAGCTAAAAAAAAATAACATAATCAACATACCTCAGTATAGTTTAGGGGGGGATATTTCATCTCCAAGAAAAGCTAGATTAGCACGATACATGTATAATCATAATCACATCAACATATATCATTAGTTTAACCACTATCCAATTATCAATGCTTGATCATACCAGCAAAATACCATGACCTCATGCATGACAACTACAACCATATCAATGTATGCATAATAATATATAAGCAATGACATGCATAACCAATGCATAACCGACGTACACTCATCACGACCACATCCAACAACACACGATCCAGTTTCACATGGCGACACCACAACAACCATGACCACCACCATGCATACACAAAAAGTACATAGACCATAAGCATAGAGAACAACTATATGCAACCAACATCAATGCATGACCAACACATCGCTGCTCCAATCCAAGGGTTGAGCCATGCTCATTACCACTCTGTAACACCCTCCTCCTACATTTACCCAAAATAACCCATCCATTGGGATAAACATGTGATGAGAGGCTATTATGATATGATTTAACGTCCCAAGAAAATTTTAAGGAAGTGGAATTGACAAACACAACAAAACTAACCTTTCCCAGGAGCTAGAGACCCTTCAGGAGGTAACCAACTCTTTAGGTGCTTAACCCCTAAGACAACTTAGCTTTTTACTATCCTAGAGCCTCAGTCACTCCCATGGCAAGGAATGCATACGACTAAATCATTCGAGTCGCTCCCACAACAAGGGCATGCCAATGATGCAGGAGCATCAAGACCATTTTTTTTCATGTAAATATGTGATTAAAGGGGGTGTGACAATTTTTAATATTTTATCAATTAATTTGTTATTTTTAATAAAATAAGAGGAAGTGAGGATTTTGTAAATATTCTTTTAAGGAATATGAGAGAAAATAGAGTTAGAATTAATGAGGGAGCCTAAGTTGGAATTAGTTCTAAGTCTTAGGGATGAGAATCTATCTTTTAGGGATGTTGAGAGATTTAGGGATTTGTTGAGATACTAAGGGGATTGAGCATTTAATTTAATGATATTTTTAAATTGTATAAACAGAAGAAGTTTTAGAGAAAAAAAAGAAGAGAGGAGAGATTGTGAGAGAGGTTGATTGAGAACAGGCTTGATCAGCAAGGCTGTAGGCCTTCAGTTTGTAAAAGGGCCACGAATTTGCATATCTGGCCATGAATATAGCTGTTATGTATGCTTGGTTTCTGTAAATATGAGTGATTGAATTCAATTGATATGGATGTGTTTGTGCTTAATTAACTTTGAGATATGGCTCTGTACCTGGCGTAATAACCTGAGTGTGTTGAATAATTTGTTTGCTTTTGGCGGACAGTGTTTAGAGGTTTAATGGAATGCCGATTCTATGATTGATAGTCTTTAATTCCATATGAAATTGTTGTGATAAGTCCAGAGAATTGATACCGACTTAATCTAATACCTACGAGGTGTGGAGGTGGAGCCATGACAATTTTAATCATAGCATAACAGCCTAACAAGATTCCATAAGTGGGAAGCGATTTAGTATGATTGGCACCAGGTATGTATCGCCGGAACAGAGGTGCAATATATATATACACAAGTCTTGTTTATAATTGCCAGTCGGTGCTTAGAAGACATACATTCTCTGCGGATTATATTTTCAGAATCTATTTACATGCTTGCGGTGGTAGTTTGAATGGAACTGTATTGAGGGCGTAAGGTAGTGTATGCGCAGGATTGATAGAAGGTTCGTCTTTTTTTTATATTCATCCGGTGCTCAATTACCAATACAAATGTTATGTATGTACAGCCTAGTGTTGCGTAAACGGGAGGCCTACATTTACATATATGTTAAACTTTATATAATTATGTATATTGCTGGTCGTTGTATACATATAAGTGCAGTTATAATTATTGAAGGCCGGTTGTTTGTGTTGATGCGCGCCGAAGTATTAACTTTTGGAGACACCTGCTATGTGTTGAGAAGTGAGGAAACAGTCTTGGCTTAAAAAGGGCATCCGTTATACATATGCCAATGAACAGAACGTAATTGAGGCGTGGGACTCCTTGAAGGGATAGCCTGAGTTACTTGTGATTAAAACGATATTAACATTTGTTTGTTTGCCATCCACGTGGAAGATTATGAGCTAAGAGTGCAGGTGATGCGGAGGAACGTAAGTTATTGATTTGAGACAGCGCGCAGTAGGGCGGAGATACAAGAGGAAGCTGCGTGTAATTGGGTAAAGCCGTTGGTTGGTTGGTTGCGCAACTTCAGTTATATACACTCCAACCGGAAGTCTGTAATCATATTAATCAATGGAGAGAACAACCTGCGATGGCGTAAGTATTATCTGTGTATTGTATGCGTATTGCTACAGGCAAGTTCTGGAAACTGGAAATGCATACGTATAAACTGTAAGACAGAGCCGTCATTTCGGAAATGGGAGCTGCTCATAACATTGATCGGCGAAAGTCAGAACTGGCATATTATATGCTGTGTCAATTTGCGTCGGATCCGCAGATTCGAAGGGTAGGGATCGTCGGTTGAGCAATTGTAATATATATACACATATCGAACCAAACTGATATAGGGCGGAAATATGTATATCCCTGTGCTATATACATATGCTATACATATGCTTCCACCATAACCTGCACCGTGTGTAGATCAAGCATGATAATGATTGACAGGCGCAGTTTTAATGTGTGGACGCCTTTGGTTATGGAGGTTGTGGAAAATATCCGCGTCACAAAACCATATATGCAGCTGCGGTAATGGAAAACTTCGAGTTGCTTTAAAACATTCCGGGCTATTTGTGGTTAAACAAGTTAGTGGGTAGTCATATGAGGTGCAAGCACCGACGTTTAAAGGTAAGAGTGCAATCTTTAATTGAACCCAGCGATATATTTTAAGATTGTTCAAGATTCGAATGTTTGGGATGGAAGGTTTTTATGTGGATTGAAATGATGGTAGGGCACATCTTTTGTTGGTTGAATTGGGTTTGATTGAGATTACAACTGATTTGAAATAATAATCCGCAATTCAAGTGTACACTCTCGAGTGTGCATAGTTTATATGCATAAAATAGGAGAAAGATCCTGGTAGGAGCGGCCTGGAGTGGCTGGGCTGCGTCAATTTTTGGTATCAGAACTGGAATAGCTCTGTTTGAAGGATGAGTTTTTTTTTATTAATTGCATGTGATAAGATCATATTTTGAGACTGATGAATGTTGCAGCACAGAGATGCCGTGCAGGTGGGAGATGAAGCGAGATCATGCAAGATCTTAGAAGGTGAAATGATTTTTTTCTGATTTGAAATTTGTGATGAGAGTTCTGGTTGCAGAGGAGAAGATGGCATTGAACCTGGCATTTAGCTAAAGGCTGCATAAGGAGGACAATTGCAGTGTCCTGAAGAAGAAGGTGAGTTGAAGAGATAGCCTAGAAAGTGAGCAGAGGAGAGTGCTCAAGAGGTTCCATAGGTAGTGAACCAAGTACTTACCAAAAGACTGAGTGAGGAGAGCTTGGTGAGGTAAGTGGCAGCAAGACATGAGAGCTTGTTGCAGAGGCTAGTGCAACTCATGGCAAGTGAGAAGATGATCATGGAGGATCAAAGAAGAGGTTCAGAGGAATGCCATAGCAATGAGATGACTGCAGAAGTCAGAGAAAGAGAGATTGCAGTAATGAAAGTGCAATTGCAGGTACTAGAGGAATGGCTGCAAGAGCAGGAAAACCAGAATAGAGGATGGATCTTTCCACTGAAGGGAAAGAAAGTGAAATGGCAAAAGCTACAACAGAAGAGAGATCGACAAATAAACATGCAGTTAATGGAAGAGCTGAAGAAGCTTGAGCAGGTGATGGATGTATAGTTGAAGTGTACGCAACTCAGAGCAGCTGAGTTGGAAGAGGAGGTTTCGATTGATCAAATAGAGGAAGAGATCATTGACGATTTCTTGAACTATTGGGCAGATCCAGATCAGCTGGATAATGTGAACTCTTGTGTTTTTATAGCTGACAGTTGTGATGTGATTACAGGTTTTGTTGAAGAGAAAGTTTTTATGAATAAAGAAGATGATCAGCTGGAAGAGCTAGTGTATGAACCAATGGTTAAGGTTGTTGAAACTTGTAGTTTTCAAACTGACAAGTTGTGTATGCATGCAGGGATTGTAAGTGATGGTGATGTTATGCTTCAGCAATGTCACAGAGAAATTGCATTGCTAGAATATTTGTTGGAAAATTCGGAGTATGACAGGGAGATGGCAGAAGAAAGAGTTCAAAACAGTGAACAAGTGCATATCATGGAAGCAGATGATGTGGGAGAAAGACTGGTTGACAGTCTTGAGAATTCTTCAGAGGATTCTTTGGGCAAAGAGAATCAGCATACTGATGTGCTGATAGTGGAGGAGACTTCAGAGCAGCATACTGAAGTGTTGGCAAAGGAGGACAAGGCACTGATGCCTTCTAATTTTTATTCTAACAAGTGTTTTGTGAATGCAGGTATTGTTGCAGAACATTTGACTCAATTGAGAAGTCAAATGAAGGAAGAAGAAGTTTTATGTTCTAGAAAACAAGAGGGCATGGATGATTGGGTGGCGATGAAGACTGAACAAGTCAGAACAGAAACAAGCAAAGAAGTAAGAAGACAACAAGTGACAGTAGAGATAGAGAAAGTAAAAACTGAGCAAGCCGTCTTAGCTCAACAAGCAAATCAACAGCCGGGAGATTTATTGGATCGAGAGATTGAAAGTATCAGAAGACTGATGACGAGAGAATCCCGGAAGAGGCCAGCTATAAGAAAGGAAAGGAAAGACAACAAGAGAAAGATAGCGAAGGATTGTGAAAGCCTAGTCAGTGGAGCAATGCAGCATAAAGTGGGAAAACCTGAAAGAGAAGCAGTAGCAAGTGGAAATTTACAATAGAAGATATGGGATCCAGGCATACACAGATCCGAACACATGATCAGGCGATCATGTTTAGTTTAACGTTGGGAGTCTGATGCAGGAGCATCAAGACCATTTTTTTTCATGTAAATATGTGATTAAAGGGGGTGTGACAATTTTTAATATTTTATCAATTAATTTGTTATTTTTAATAAAATAAGAGGAAGTGAGGATTTTGCAAATATTCTTTTAAGGAATATGAGAGAAAATAGAGTTAGAATTAATGAGGGAGCCTAAGTTGGAATTAGTTCTAAGTCTTAGGGATGAGAATCTATCTTTTAGGGATGTTGAGAGATTTAGGGATTTGTTGAGATACTAAGGGGATTGAGCATTTAATTTAATGATATTTTTAAATTGTATAAACATAAGAAGTTTTAGAGAAAAAAAAGAAGAGAGGAGAGATTGTGAGAGAGGTTGATTGAGAACAGGCTTGATCAGCAAGGCTGTAAGCCTTCAGTTTGTAAAAGGGCCCTGAATTTGCATATCTGGCCATGAATATAGCTGTTATGTATGCTTGGTTTATGTAAATATGAGTGATTGAATTCAATTGATATGGATGTGTTTGTGCTTAATTAACTTTGAGATATGGCTCTGTACCTGGCGTAATAACCTGAGTGTATTGAATAATTTGTTTGCTTTTGGTGGACAGTGTTTAGAGGTTTAATGGAATGCCGATTCTGTGATTGATAGTCTTTAATTCCATATGAAATTTCTTTGATAAGTCCAGAGAATTGATACCGACTTAATTTAATACCTACGAGGCGCGGAGGTGGAGCCATGACAATTTTAATCATAGCGTAACAGCCTAACCAGATTCCATAAGTGGGAAGCGATTTAGTATAATTGGCACCAGGTATGTATCGCCAGAACAGAGGTGCAATATATATATACGCAAGTCTTGTTTATAATTGCCAGTCGGTGCTTAGAAGACATACATTCTCTGTGGATTATATTTTCAGAATCTATTTACATGCTTGCGGTGGTAGTTTGAATGGAACTGTATTGAGGGCGTAAGGCAGTGTATGCGCAGGATTGATTGAAGGTTCGTCTTTTTTTTATATTCATCTAGTGCTCAATTACCAATACAACTGTTATGTATGTACAGCCTAGTGTTGCGTAAACGAGAGGCCTACATTTACATATATGTTAAACTTTATATAATTATGTATATTGCTGGTCGTTGTATACATATAAGCGCAGTTATAATTATTGAAGGCCGGTTGTTTGTGTTGATGCGCACCGGAGTATTAACTTTTGGAGACACCTGCTATGTGTTGAGAAGTGAGGAAACAATCTTGGCTTAAAAAGGGCATCCGTTATACATATGCCAACGAACATAACGTAATTGAGGCGTGGGACTCCTTGAAGGGATAGCCTGAGTTACCTGTGATTAAAACGATATTAACATTTGTTTGTTTGCCATCCACGTGGAAGATTATGAGCTAAGAGTGCAGGTGATGTGGAGGAACGTAAGTTATTGATTTGAGACAGCGCGTAGTAGGGCGGAGATACAAGAGGAAGCTGCGTGTAATTGGGTAAAGCCGTTGGTTGGTTGGTTGCGCAACTTCAGTTATATACACTCCAACCGGAGGTCTGTAATCATATTAATCAATGGAGAGAACAACCTGCGATGGCGTAAGTATTATCTGCGTATTGTATGCGTATTGCTACAGGCAAGTTCTGGAAATTGGAAATGCATACGTATAAACTGTAAGACAGAGCCGTCATTTCGGAAACGGGAGCTGCTCATAACATTGATCGGCGAAAGGCCGAACTGGCATATTATATGCTGTGTCAATTTGTGTCGGATCCGCAGATTCGAAGGGTAGGGATCGTCGGTTGAGCAATTGTAATATATATACACATATCGAACCAAACTGATATAGGGCGGAAATATGTATATCCCTGTGCTATATACATATGCTATACATATTCTTCCACCATAACCTGCACCGTGTGTAGATCAAGCATGAAAATGATTGACAGGCGCAGTTTTAATGTGTGGACGCCTTTGGTTATGGAGGTTGTGGAAAAGATCCGCGTTACAAAACCATATATGCAGTTGCGGTAATGGAAAACTTCGAGTTGCTTTAAAACATTCCGGGCTATCTGTGGTTAAACAAGTTAGTGGGCAGTCATATGAGGTGCAAGCACCAACGTTTAAAGGTAAGAGTGCAATATTTAATTGAACCCAGTGATATATTTTAAGATTGTTCAAGATTCGAATGTTTAGGATGGAAGGTTTTTATGTGGATTGAAATGATGGTAGGGCGCATCTTTTGTTGGTTGAATTGGGTTTGATTGAGATTACAATTGATTTGAAATAATAATCCGCAATTCAAGTGTACACTCTCGCGTGTGCATAGTTTATATGCATAAAATAGGAGAAAGATCCTGGTAGGAGCGGCCTGGAGTGGCTGGGCTGCGTCAATTTTTGGTATCAGAGCTGGAATAGCTCTGTTTGAAGGATGAGTTTTTTTTTATTAATTGCATGTGATAAGATCAGATTTTGAGACTAATGAATGTTGCAGCACAGAGATGCCGTGCAGGTGGGAGATGAAGCGAGATCATGCAAGATCTTAGAAGGTGAAATGATTTTTTCTGATTTGAAATTTGTGATGAGAGTTCTGGTTGCAGAGGAGAAGATGGCATTGAACCTGGCATTCAGCTAAAGGCTGAATAAGGAGGACAATTGTAGTGTCCTGAAGAAGAAGGTGAGTTGAAGAGATAGCCTAGAAAGTGAGCAGAGGAGAGTGCTCAAGAGGTTCCAGAGGCAGTGAACCAAGTACTTACCAAAAGACTGAGTGAGGAGAGCTTGGTGAGGTAAGTGGCAGCAAGACAGGAGAGCTTGCTGCAGAGGCTAGTGCAACTCATGGCAAGTGAGAAGATGATCATGGAGGATCAAAGAAGAGGTTTAGAGGAATGCCACAACAATGAGTTGACTGCAGAAGTCAGAGAAAGAGAGATTGTAGTAATGAAAGTGCAATCGCAGGTACTAGAGGAATGGCTGCAAGAGCAGGAAAACCAGAATAGAGGATGGATCTTTCCACTGAAGGGAAAGAAAGTGAAATGGCAGAAGCTACAACAAAAGAGAGATCGACAAATAAACATGCAGTTAATGGAAGAGCTGAAGAAGCTTGAGCAGGTGATGGATGTACAGTTGAAGTGTACGCAACTCAGAGCAGCTGAGTTGGAAGAGGAGGTTTCGATTGATCAAATAGAGGAAGAGATCATTGACGATTTCTTGAACTATTGGGCAGATCCAGATCAGCTGGATAATGTGAACTCTTGTGTTTTTATAGCTGACAGTTGTGATGTGATTATAGGTTTTGTTGAAGAGAAAGTTTATGTGAATAAAGAAGATGATCAGCTGGAAGAGCTAGTGTATGAACCAACGGTTAAGGTTGTTGAAACTTGTAGTTTTCAAACTGACAAGTTGTGTATGCATGCAGGGATTGTAAGTGATGGTGATGTTATGCTTCAGCAATGTCACAGAGAAATTGCATTGCTAGAATATTTGTTGGAAAATTCGGAGTATGACAGGGAGATGGCAGAAGAAAGAGTTCAAAACAGTGAACAAGTGCATATCATGGAAGCAGATGATGTGGGAGAAAGATTGGTTGATAGTCTTGAGAATTATTTAGAGGATTCTTTTTGTAAAGAGAATCAGCATACTGATGTGCTGATAGTGGAGGAGACTTCAGAGCAGCATACTAAAGTGTTGGCAAAGGAGGACAAGGCACTGATGCCTTCTGATTTTTATTCTAACAAGTGTTTTGTGAATGCAGGTATTGTTGCAGAACATTTGACTCAATTGAGAAGTCAAATGAAGGAAGAAGAAGTTTTCTGTTCTAGAAAACAAGAGGGCATGGATGATTGGGTAGCGATGAAGACTGAACAAGTCAGAATAGAAACAAGCAAAGAAGTAAGAAGACAGTAAGTGATAGTAGAGATAGAGAAAGTAAAAACTGAGCAAGCCGTCTTAGCTCAGCAAGAAAATCAACAGTCGGGAGATTTATTGGATCGAGAGATTGAAAGTATCAGAAGACTGATGACGAGAGAATCCCAGAAGAGGCCAGCAGCAAGAAAGGAAAGGAAAGACAACAAGAGAAAGATAGCGAAGGATTGTGAAAGCCTAGTCAGTGGAGCAATGCAGCATAAAGTGGGAAAACCTGAAAGAGAAGTAGTAGCAAGTGGAAAGTTACAACAGAAGATATGGGATCCAGGAATACACAGATCTGAACACATGATCAGGCGATCATGTTTAGTTTAACATTGGGAGTCTGATGCAGGAGCATCAAGACCATTTTTTTTCATGTAAATATGTGATTAAAGGGGGTGTGACAATTTTTAATATTTTATCAATTAATTTGTTATTTTTAATAAAATAAGAGGAAGTGAGGATTTTGTAAATATTCTTTTAAGGAATATGAGAGAAAATAGAGTTAGAATTAATGAGGGAGCCTAAGTTGGAATTAGTTCTAAGTCTTAGGGATGAGAATCTATCTTTTAGGGATGTTGAGAGATTTAGGGATTTGTTGAGATACTAAGGGGATTGAGCATTTATTTTAATGATATTTTTAAATTGTATAAACAGAAGAAGTTTTAGAGAAAAAAAAGAAGAGAGGAGAGATTGTGAGAGAGGTTGATTGAGAACAGGCTTGACTGTGGAATTTTCCAAACAATTCTGAGCCAGTGACCTCAAATTCTGTGCCACTTTTTTCAGGGCTAAGACTTAGGCCACTGCCCAGAACTTCATGAAACCTTCAAATATGATAAATGTCACTGAAAAAAAGGTACTAATGAAAACACTTGATTAATGACTTGGCTAGATACCTATTAGCCATGACAGGCATTTCATCAAACATGTCACAAATATGTAATCTACAGGTCATAACAATAGATCTAAGCATTGAGGTCTCATACTTATCTGAGATTTGTAAAGAAGCATTATTTCCATATCATAATATCTGCATTATCATATATTAGGTCATGTATTCATTTTACATCCATTTTCTAATCAAAACATAATGAGAGCCATACATCAAGTCGGTCATAAAACGTACTCATAACCAATATATAACCAACATAGATAATAAGGATATAACAACCATAAAATTGACATATAAGAAAATACATTTATACATGAAATACCAAGGAGAAAGAGCTCTTATTAATGCATGAAAAATCTAGCCAAGTATGGGACTTCCACAAATCACCCAACCATATATTGGCTAAACCAAATATTTCTTTTAGCCAATCACCTTTGTGCCATATTCCAAGCATGAATGTGGGACTCAAAACCAAAAGAAACTAGGTTTCCTCAGACTTTACCACAATCCCCACCGAATCACTAGGCCCTAAACAAGCATGGATACCACCTGATTTCTCCACCTACACCATGAGGAATTTTATTGTCTCCTAGTCTCTAGTATTTACCATATATCTCGCCATACAATGGTCAAATATTACTAGGCATAATCAAGACTCAATTCTCTAGGATTTACCGTATATCCCTCCATTAATTGGTCAAGGATTCATAGGCCTGATTGAGGGCACACCTCTAGGATTTACTGTATATCCCACCATTAACCGGCTGAGGATTCCTTGGCCCACCAAGGCACAAAAAATATGGCTTTATTGCAATCCCAGTCCAGTCTAGGGATTCCTAGGCCTTGTGTTCTTTCTTAGAGACCACCTCACTTAGTTTCGAAACCATTCTACAATCCATCTTAACCAAATAAAAGAGAACCCTTTATACCATGGATATATAGAAATGGCAAGGCATGGATGAAGAACACTTTCACACTGGAAAGACCCATGCCAATGACAATAAGAGAACAAAATTCACACATGCATGTACCATGCATGCCAAAACTAGTAAGGAAATCACACATGCAAATAATACCACTGTAGTTGTTAGATCTTTCTCTTCCTTTCTCTATCTTTTCTTTCCTTTTCCTTCTTGGTCCTTCATTTTCTTTCCTTGATCCAATGTCAGAGTGCTCCAATAATGACCTAAGTGTCCAAAAGTGTGTGTGAGAGAGAAGAGAGAGAGAGAGAGAGCTCCAAAACTGAACTGACAAAAGGTACCAATTGACCCTTAGAAGCCTTTTTTTTAACAAGATCTATATTTTCTTTAATTTTCCATTATTTTCCTTCATTTTCCTCCTCACATGAAACCTATTACATTTCTCCTTCCTTTTCTCCTAATTTTCATTATTTTCATAAACAAAACGCCAATTAATGCCTCATTCTTTTCCAAAGCTTTTTCCCTTTCCTTTGCCAATTTCGCTTAGACATAATAAACCAAATAAACACCCACACTAGGATGTTTTGCCCAATGGTAAGCTTCAAATACATGTCCCATGACCTTGGTTATTATTGTTCCTTTGTTAACTTTATTACACATATTTTTTATCAGGGCTATTATAACACATCGCTAAACCTACCTCAACTAGTCCCCTGTGCCACCTCATGAAGTTCCTTCTTCAACTTTATTTGTTGCTCAACTTCAGTTGTAAGCTCTAAACAACATGCAAAACTATTATTTGTTGTTCAACTTCATAACCATATACCTGTTGACATCATATAAGGCATAAGACTCATACATCTGTTGAAATCAATGACAACACTACAATGCCAACAAGCCCCCCTTTGACATTGATGTCAACCTAAGCCTCTGTCCTGAACTTGGAAAATAAAGATGAGCTCAACTCTTTCTCCCACTTTGAAATCAATGGCAAGGGGAAATACATGAAAAGAAAAATACATAGAAAGACTAAGACATAATTCCATCAAGAAAACACTCCCATTGAGCTACTTAACACTGTCCTCCTGCATGAATGATCATGTTGATAGACTAATACCACCTATTGTCCATACAAACATGGTTACAATAAACACATATGGATTATGAAAATGATACCACGTGTTTGATACCACATATTTGAGGATGAAACAAAATTAATTTCCAACATATGTAGGATAAACATTAGAAACAATATGCCACTTGTTGAAAAACTCCGTGGAAAGAAGTTACAGGGTTGTACTAGTCATCACCATGCTGAAACATCAATGAATACTGTTGAAACTAACTGATATTCAAAGAAAAATGGATCAAAACTTCATGCCAACTACCAACACCATGCAACCAAAGCAACATGCTTCCATGCCAACATTGTTCAACACTATGCCTTTGAGCCAACACCATGTGCTTCCTTCTACTGCTAGGTTGAACATGCTCCCCCTAAACATGCTTCCTTCTTCCACAAGGTTGCCTTTCCTACACAATCTTTTTCTTTAAGTAATCAAAAGTAATGCTACACACGTATATGACCCTATCTTCTGGTGGAGGGGTGATTCCCATCTTATTGAAGGAGAGATGGTATTCTGTAAGAGGAGGTTCTGATGGGGAACCTCGATCATCATAAATGGGATCAATGGCATCTTCTTCTACCATATCTACTTATATTTCCTAGGTCAACTATTCTTTTTTCGGCTTCTATGTGGTTTCCTCTCCCAGTGAGTGTCTTTGTTTCTCTTCTTCTCTTCTTCTTCTTTCTTCCTCTTCCTCTTTCTTCTATCTAAGCAAGTCATCCCGCTTCCTCTTTCTTTTGTCTAAGCAGGTCATCATGCTTCCTCTTCTCATCCTCTTCTTGTTTTTTATTTTCCTATTTAGACTCAATTTCACTTTTTCTTAATGGATCAACCTTCCACTTTCTACTACTCTCTTCTATTGAATCATGCTTTATCATTTTCCTGGGAGTTGTTGTGCTTGCTTAGGTAGTTGTTTCTTGTGGTTCCTCATGCATCTATACATATATCATTTGTAGAACTCTGGAAGTACCTTCCTCATCTCTTGGATGAGTCTTCCTTAATTCATTGTACCATTTCTTCACCTTTTCATCCTCTGTAGTAGTCATTGGTACATATCCACAAGCATACCCTATCCTTTCACAATGTTGTATGCACACCTTGCTGGGGTTATACCTGTGAAAGCTCCTGGGTCCAAATTGTAGGCGGTCCAACTCTTGTATTTCAACATCTGCTACCTTGTGGCTTTGCAGCTCATACATTCCAATTCTCAAAGGGATAATGGGCCAATTATACTTCTTCCTCCTATAAATCACCATAAACAATCCATTATTCAACTGATAAGAAACTTCTTGCAAGACTACCTTGCTAGTAACATATCATGGTATAACGTGGGGAGAAGTTTTGCATCCAAATCATCTAATATATGTACCATCTAGTACAATAAACCAATCTGTGATGTCATGCAATGCCTCCTTCACTTTGTCAGACATGCATGGAGGATCAATCTAATAATTCATATGGAAAAGAACTATGAAGACATGTTCTGTTATCCTGTCATATACCCCTATGAAACTTATCTCTGACAACATAGTACATTGGATATAGACTAGGAACTTTTCATATGAGATCCAACTCCAATTCATCCCTGGGAATGCATACCATGCAAAAATCCCATCTAGTAGAGAGGCTAACATGTAAAACTCATGTGTTTGATTTGATTGCAATGTTGCTTTGTCCTGTCCAACACGTTGTTGCAACTCAAAGGAAAGGTTATCAACCCAATTGAATATTTTTCCTTGTGAAACAACGAAGCTGAGCATGTACATCCAATTCTCTTCAAATACTTCTTCATTCTTATGCTTGTGTAGCCTACAACACATAACAATAAGGGACTGATAGACCTTCCTCAACATTCTAGTTAGGTAAAATACACTTGGTTGGAATCAGTATTTGGTAGGCTCTTGACACTAGGACTTGATAATATCTCCTATTTTGAGATTGCCCCTCTAGTATAAAATGTAGTTTTGGTGTACTCTATGGTTTTCAACATCTTGTAATAAGTATGCATGTCATGTCCTTCGTAATTAGTAAGCTCACCACCACTCTCACTGTATAACAAAAAATTTGTGTCATCCATATGAGATAAGATCCACTTAATGGCCTCTTCATAAGGCATCACCGAAAACCTGCATACATGATATCTGGGACCACTTGATGTTAATGTAGACTTCCTTGTCTTGTGGATCTTAAGGGAAATTCTTTTGCATGAATGTACCTTTGATGTCATCCCAAGATACTTCAACATATTTATCTATAAAGCACCTTGTATATGAGAGAATGGGGATTATAGGCTTTGAACATTCCACTGTTTCTTCAACACTTTCTTCTGAAACTTCTTTTGAAGTCACATGGTGGGTAGTGGGAGGTATTGTTCCAACATATTATGATATTGTAATGGGACTTGAAGTTGGAACACCTTCACGTGGAAGTACACTCATAGTGACCAAAGATTAACTTTAAGAAATAGTGTTTAATGGAAAACCAAATGTGTCTAAGAGCATAAGCCTTCCATACGTGAGACTAGACTGTTGTTGTGAAGTAAAACAACATCAAGATAAGAGAGGGTGCATGTCAGAGCAACAATGAAGAATTAAGACTCAGTGAGGCTTCAATATTTGCTATGTGCTCAAACAAAGGGAAGGAGAGACATTAAGGGCACAAGGAACAATCTAAAGGATGAAAGGGGATTACTATTGGTTCAGGGTGTGCTATGTGCTCAAGGAAAGCCAAGGAGAGCGTAGGGAACAAGCCATAGCATGAAGGGGTCAAGATTGGACCTTCTCAATACAATGTGCACTCAAGGAGATTGAGAAGGTCACAGGGCACAAGACGAAGGACAAATCATGCATGATGTTTCCTCATAATGTTCCACGTGATCAAGGAGGGCGTAATTTATGAGAGAAAGGATGGTTTGTTGTTCTGGAGTGTTCTTAGAAGGAAAACTTGGTTTTCTTGGCACAACTTTTTGAGACAACGGGGCTTTCATTTCCAAAAGTGCGCTTTTTGCCTGAAATTGCTCAAGATCAACTTAAACAATTTTGACAACAAGATAAAATCTCTATAATACTAAGGGGAAGTATGGGGAAGCATCTGCAAGTACTTATAGACTCTATCTCAATCATGAATAGAATGTGAAAGGTTACAAAATGTGGATACTCACAAGAAACTACTTGTGACAATAGAATGACACATGTACTAGGAAGAATGGATAAAAATGCCAGCAAAGCAAATAAGAATGATAACAGAAAACACCAAAAACAACCAAGAAAAGTAACATGAAAAATTAATTGTAAAGAAGATCTATGAGGAGCTCCTTGATTCAAAGAAGTACACTTAGCCAAAATGAGAATGAATGTGTGAAAGAAATGATTAAATGAGTTAATTATAAAGATAGTACATGTAAAACAAATCCATGCATTCTCACCACTTGTTAACGGATGATGAGTTAGTTAATTGAAGTGGAGTGGGGTCCTATTTTCTAGGAGTGTGCCCGCATGCAACAATGAAAGTTCATGCATGAGGATGAAGAGGGCATTATTCTTGAGCCAATGTAGTGCCCTTAACTAGCGAGCACACTCACTGATTCAAAGGATAGCACTCTGCTAGGGAAAAATTACTCAACTTGAAGGAGTGCACTCTACTTGGGCACAGTGCATGTCATCTTGAAGTATGCTTTTCTTGGAGAAGATGTCCCTTTTCCACTTTTGCGTGTGTGATGCATGTCAAGCAAATATAGTTACTAAGTTGAGAAAAGATATGCATTTTCCTACCTTTAGATAAGATGACACAGATGCTCTTAAAGATAGATGATGACACTTATGAGAATTTGTCTTAGGAGGAGACGACACTTAGGGATAACACATCGACAAGCAAATAAGCTTGGAATGACAGTTCATGTAAGCTCCAAAATTAGATTAGGCATAAATTTTGGAGGATTGTTGTCGCAAGGACACCACTTGGAGACACACTGGGACAACACAACTTCTCTGTTTTGGTTTCATCTTATGCACAAAATCTCAAATTTTCCAAGAAGTGTTGATTAAATCAGTGAGTCCCCTTAAATCCCCATTCCACCTAGTTAAAAGTATAGTCTCCTTCGTTTCATAACACATCATAAAGTTAGCCATATCATAATCATTTCGATGAGAATAAGGGTAATATAAAAACATGAGTTAAAGATAATAAAATTATGAGTTTTCATCTTTGGTGTTACTCCACTACCAGCAGGCCTGAATAGTACCCTGACGGAGTCACTTCAAGATCACAAGCATTGCTTCACTACCTACGAGCCTAGATAGTACTTGAGTGAATTCACTTGCTTCATCTCTCTGTGCAAGAAGCATTTCTCTTCTTTCACCCTTTATTTATTATTTTATTGATGGAACTGTGCTTAAGAACTTATTATTTTAATGGGGCAAAAGAGGGATCCTAACTTATTGAGAGAAGGAGAGGTTGCTCCTTAAGAGACAGGTTTATAAACCTATGATAGTTATCCCACTAATTAGTTTCCCCTTATCTCTTTGTAGTCAAATAGATAAGCAAGAAGAACACCATTTAATGAAAAAAGCCCAAGTGTAGGAATGAGAATCCTAAAAAGATACGGGCATCATTGTTTTGCTTATGGTTTCCCAGTTGAAGGATTGTATTTTCCATCCAAAATCATTGACTTTAAAGAGATATATGAACCAAGTAAAATAATATGGTAACATATTAGCCAAGTGTTGAACTTTTCCACAATTTTCCCTTTCACAAATATTAGCAACATCATCATGAAGCTCAAAACCAACTTTCATGCGAGATTTATGAAAACAAAAAGAAGACCAAGCATTGAAAATTAGAAACACAAAGGAAACATAGTATTGCATCTAAAGAAATGCAACCTATCCTGACTCAAGTTGACTAGTAAAAGGTCAGGGTTTAAGTAAAATGAAACTTTCCTATCCTAACTCAAGCTAACTAGTAAAAGGTCAGGGTTTAAGTGAAATGTAACTTCCAATGTAGTGATAGAAGCTTCTCCTGAATTTTAAGTTGAAAGATGTTTTCATGTAAAATCAATGTGAGATACAATGTAATACAAAAGATAAGCAACCAAAACATCTTCATTGGCGCATAAAAGCATAAGGCGCAAGCACAGTGGTGTGACATACTTGACTGCTCTATTGAACTAATAACTTCAAAACAACAACTTTTGTGAGGATCAAACCCATACAATATTTGGTTCAATGAAAGAAGAAATTGATCATGAGCCATGGTTCCTAATTGATAGGAATCTTCCAGCTAATCTGCAACAGGGTCATAGAAACAATCTTTTGGAAAACTTTGACAAGAAAGATTAACCAAATATATGTCCATATTATAAGAAAAAATAGTATCTGAAATAAATTTACCAAAATCTATGTTGGTGTATGAGTTAAACTCTTTCATGGATGATAAAGAAGAGAAGTTATATTGTAGGATTTGACAATCACTAGGATATCTTTTTGTTTCCACATTGCAGATCAAATATTTGCATGAAGAGGGATGCAACAATTGAAATTTAAATGCCTGATTAATATTTCTGTTTTGAGGGTTCAAAAATTGGACATGCAAAAAGTGAGGATGTCTCAAGAAAGAATCCACATCCCATAATATGATATTGATGATAAGATTTTATGAGAAGTTTAAACTGACAAAATTCATAAGTACTATCAGGGTGGTAGGAACTTGACATAACCATCAGGATGGGCTAAAGTGTCCTATTTTCCTGACTTGACTCCAATTTTTGAAACAATTGGGAGTCAAAATGTGAAAGCACGGTTAGCTACTTATCTGAACAACATTCATTGACCAAAATGAGGCTACTCAACTCACAAGATTAATGGAGTAATTGAGGTCCATTAGATAGATTTTCAAGATTCCAACAAAAATCTTCAATAATAAGCATGCCATCCTCTGTATAAAATATGATATACCTAAAACAAAATATTCAATGATCACATCAGACGCTTTTTGAAAATTCAGCATGTACAAATCTTCATATGGGAACAAATATTCATCCATAAAACTTGGGCAATAATTGCCATGCAACTTAGAAGAGATGAGATGATCAAGATAATGGTTGAACAAAGATTCAGTTTGACGAATAGGTCAAATATCAACAAGGGAATGATCAATATTCGAGGATGATTGATTGATAGGATCATCCATGTCAACATCTTAGGAAAAAGATGAAAGAAAAGTTAATTCCACATCAACAAGTTAATCTTTTGGCTTTCTGAGTAGAAAAGACTCAACACATGGAACATCAAAAGGAGGGGGCAAGGAACAAAAGGAATTTTAAATTTCTCTTTAGGGAATTGAAATTGATCTTGAACAAGACTACATGATGAACCTGATTCAAAATATTTACTTTAAATATTGACTAAGAAATGAAACTTTTCATCCAAGAATTCCCAATCCACATCCTCATCCAAAAATTCATAACAAAGATGAAGTAATCTATCAACAAACTTCTCAATAAATTCACTCGATTCCATTATAAGTTGATTGATTTCATTAAGAACATATTTATAGTCATACTTGTCTAAAACATGATGATGTTCATTAACCAATATCTTAAAATAAGAGATAGAAGCAATAGGTAATGAATAAAACCACTTCTTAGCATGACCATCCAATGTAAGGGTGAACAAAATTGCAAAAATATCTTTAGAATAAAGATAACTTGAATTTTTTTTTGAACAAACTCAATCATGTAATTTTAGATGTGACAAGTTATGTAAAAATTCCGCAGGTATTCAAATATATAAGTCTCTCAAAAAACACCTTGGGATTATGATCTAGGATGAAGCCATCTAAGGTAAGAGATTAAAATAGAATTTTACAAGCTCAACTTGTCATCTGGTCCTCTTTCTAGTACCAAATGTTGGCGGTGATGGATGCTGCCAACATACATGGTATCTCCTCGATATGAGGTTCCAATTAGACCTCACACTGTTTGGTGTAGGAGTCCCGTCTGATTATATGGTCTGACTGCCATTGTGGATGGCTTAGATATGAACCTTAGTTACAACACATACATAAGAGATCATAAACACCTATTTGGTGCAACAAGAATGTAATCTTGTGTGACGCCAGATGTGGAATGTATAAGAAGCTTCCATGGTTGTAAAGAGAGTCGAGCCTCCAATTAGGGAAGTAATAGTAATATCCTAAGAGAGACCAGTGAATAGAAGAGAGAAACTTGTTGATTAACTTGGAAATTAGTTCACAAGGTAAACAAAATTCATAAAATCATAACAACTCTCATTCAACATTATCCATATCTAAGCAAGGAAATAGTTCATTAATCTTAGTATGTGTTATGCTGACATATACAACAAACATACCAAGAATAGTCTTACTACATTTATGATACACACATGAAGAAGTTTTGGATCAAGGAGCTTCTTATTATTAATGAAAGATTCCAAGTACATCGTTACATAGGTTAAACACTAGATCTAGTAGTGGAACCTGCAACTACAACTTGCTTCTCCAAAGAATGATTTACCTCCTTTGCAACATGAGAGAAGATAAGGAAAAACTCTAAGAATCCAAGCTCCTTACTTGAGTTATGAGGACACATTTATAATGAATGACAATGAATTTTGGGTTTCCTCGTGAATTTTCAACTCCTATGACTTATGGGCTTCCATATATACTTTTCACATTCTATATATGACCTTTTACATCCCAAATGTGTCCTTTCACATTCCATGTGTCTCTTGGACTCCATTACATTGAACTTATTACAAAAGACAAAATACATATAGGATGATGGCTATATAAGACAAAACTCCCAATAGAACAAAATACTTTCAAACATATAAATCAGTTGCTTCTTTATGGAACTCATTAGTGATGTATGAATTCCATCCTCTAAACTTCATTGCTATGACTTTGACCCAAATTTGTAACTCAGTCACAAACCGCATCTTAACCTCTAATTCTTCTATCAATATATCTCTAGAGTTGGATTGCAATCTATTCCATAACCATAATAGTTTCATGTGAAATTTTGATGGTGTGATCACATGATGTAGATTAATGTTCTTAGTAATCTACAAGCCTGACTGTTCTGATACTTGCTTGATCTGCTTGATGAACTACTTAACTTCTCACATAATGTTTTCCCTATCTATTGTCTTCCCAAGTGGACCCATTGAAGGAAACCCATTCTTCTATGCTAGAGCCTCCAAACCAATATGTAGTTGATTATAGGCAACTAAAGTGTTAGCTAATTATTCTCCAAGACAGGTGTAGTTTAGGATATGAAGATGTAACATGTTGAAATGCAACAAGAAAATCTAGTTTTTATTTTTCCTTGGTCAAACTAGATTAAAATTCGAATTTCTTTTTCAGCAAAGTACTTGGAGGTAGTTAAATAAGGTGACATGGAGCTTGTCACTCATTTAACTCAATAAATTCAAGTTGGAGACACTTGAGTTTAGTTCTACTGATTTATTGCTAATTTGTAAAGAAATCTATTTCAGTTAATTTGAGTTATTGTTAGCTTAGCTAGTTCTAACTGTTAGAAGAACTAGTGGAGGTCAAGTTGTGTTTGTGTAACTTCAACCACACTCAATGATAAATGAGTTAACTGATCAATCAACCCAAAATAATTGTTGCATGCAGAGATTTCTAGTTACCCAGTTGGGATGGAGATTCTAAGGCATTGTACTATTAGTTGTAGCATATTTCCATGTGTAGAGGTGGTGCATGCAGTCAGAGATTGAACTAAGGCTATTACACAATTCCTTGGTGTGAAATTCCTAAAAAATAGGGGCAATTTCCCAAGGGAATGATGCAAGGAAATAGGAGCTTGGGAAGACTTGAAATTGGCTAAGTGTTGGGCCAATTTCAGTCAGTCAGGTAGAGAGATAGTTTGTGCAATTATAGAGTGTACTCAGGCTTGAGCAAGCATTTTATTTCTTCTCTATTGTTTGATTAATGCAATATAGATAATAAGGGGTTTTGAGCAGTTGATTTTCCCTAGATAAATTTCTATGCATGTGTGATGTTTCCTTTTGCATGTCAATGATTCTTGTTTTAGATGGCGAATTAACTTCCACATATTAGTAGAGTATCTTCAAGTCTTGTGATTTAGTAAATTTCATGAGAAGTTTTGAATCTACACATTAACTTCTACATGGTATCAGAGTTGGAATCACTGTATACAAGAGATTTCAAAGTTGTCATTGCAGGTGATTCAAATTTGAATATTAATGTTGCAGGTTTTCTTCAGGAATGAGAAGATGGATTTCAATGGACTAAGGCTCAAGTATTCCCTTGAGGGAAGCTCGAATTATCATGGAATGACATCATGGAGATAATACTGGAGGGTAATGGGTTGAAGTGATTCATTGATAATGATATTTCGAAACCAGTAGCAGTTGATGCCCAGAATCTAGCAGATTGGAAGAAGTGTGTTTCCAAGGAGAGGAGGATCGTATTGGAGGGAGTACCAGACCATATTGTCTCCAATATCCACGTGAAAGAGACTTCGTATGCAATGTGGTAAGCGCTGACTGATTTTTTCCAGAATAGTAATGACCACAGAAAATTTCCACTAAAGGACAAGCTTCGAAATATCACGATGCAGAGGAATGATACCATTCCACATTACCTGAGTAGGTTCACACAATGCCATGATTAAATTGGTCAAGTTGGGGTTACTATAGAAGAGGATGATTTGGTGATCCAAGCCCTTTTGGGCCGTCCCAAGAGCTTGTTAGTGTTAGTCTTTGAAGCCTTCCACCAGTGATCAAATATGCTCTTACAAAGTGGTCTTAGGGTGTTAAAGTCAAATTTTTTCATTTCAGTGAGGTTTCAAGTAAGCTTTGGTCACTAGGTATTAGGTCTAGTGTTTGTTTTCACTCCTTCCAGAGTTTTCCAAGTGTCAGTCCATGTCACCATTCAGCTAGGTGTACCATCATTCAAAGAGTTGTCATCATCATTTCAGGTTCCAATGGGTCATTTTACACCTTGTTCGTGCTTCAATTGTACTTGGGTAAGGCTCATTTCCCTATCTTAGGGTTTTTAAGGTAATTTCTCTTGGATGGTCAAATCATAAAAAAAACTTGTGTCCTGATGTTCATACACCTTCCCCTATCCTTAATGTACCTTATTAAACACTTCCCATCACTGATATCCCTCAAATTCCTCATTTTCCCAGAAACCCTAGTTTCTTGCTACAATTTGACAATTTTCTAGGCTAGGCCTGTGTTTTTCCCTTTTGGACCCCTTCCCATCACTAAATATTTGAAATTCCACTTTCCCCTACTTCCTAAAATTTTCTCAAGAATTTAGAAGCCCCTTATCCCCTTATTTCACTTCATTTTGGCAAATCCCCCCACACATCGGGATATGTTTTACTTAAATGCTGTTTTTGAGCAAGAAAAAATGAATTTTGGAAAATGTGAGAGAGGTTTTTTCCAAAATAGGTCAAGGAAGAAAAAACTCCTTCACTTTTTACACAGCTGTCCTGCCTCAGGAAAGTTAATGCACCTCTGAAGTGACCTTGGAAAAATAAAGATTTATCCTAGCTTGGTTAGCCAAATGACTTGCTTGATGAGTGAAATGATAACTAGATATAAAGAGATTTCCAATGAGATATCATGAGCTCAATTTGGAGTTGAGAAAGACCTTCAAAAGTTGACTGCAATAGCACTTTGCATTTAGGTAGCCTAATTTTACACATTTTCACTAGTCGTGGGAGATTTTACTCTTGATAGGTCAAATGACCTCCAAATTGGAAAATTCAAGATGTTATGGAAATTAGACTTGATACGTTTTCCAACGAGCTATCCTGCACCCAATTTGGACACTAGGAAGGCCTCCAAAACTTGATCTGAAAGCGACACTAAGCATAGAATCAGTGGCGTTGCGTATAGAAATTTTCAACACAAGCTTTTCCAATAGGTGCATAGCGCCACCGACGCTACACTTTTGATGGGGGCCTCCATTTGCAAAAAAGTTTACATTTTTGGAATAAGCATGAAAAGTCATGCATGCTCAGAAATGGCTGAGGAATTTTGACAAGTTTTGGACCTCCATAAGGGCCAAAAACACCTAAAAAGTGCCCTCTCTGCCACTTTTTTTCCATATAGGAAGCAGTCTTGGGAGATTTATTTTTGGAGGGGAAAATGGACTCCAAATCAACAAATTCAAGTTATCCCAAAAAGTAGACTCACCAAGCTTTCCAATGAGCTATTCTGCACCTGATGTGGACTTCGGGAAGCATTCCAAAACTGGCCTAGAAAAGTGCTACACATAGGATCAGTGGCATTGCGCATAGGAGAAATTTTGCCAGTTTTGCCTGTTTGTTCAGAATTTCCCCCAATTTGTTTCTAGTTTGACTTTTTCTTCTCTCTTGGTCAATTAATGATGTAATATGATGTAAATTGATGTACCATGATGTAAAATATGATGAAAAATCACTTGAGGGGGTAGATACATCAGTTAGAAAATCTTGGAGGATGAATGAATCAGTTTCCATAATTTTAGAGGCAAGTTGTTCCACTGCCTATTTTATAGCTCCTAGTTTAGATGTTGTTGAAACATCTCCTTGACTCATGGATTCGACCCCTGATGGCTAGCATAGGTGGCTTGATGCCTATATCTTGTACTTTCTTAATCATTTGTCAAGGTTGGACTCTTGTGGATGCATTGAGCACTATTGCAAATCACTTCTGTAGTTTGGCAAGGAAATGAGCCAGGGTTTTGCATCGTTTTGTGGGATTCTTGTGGTAATTTGAATTAGCATTGTTTTCTCCTCTGTTATTTAGTTTATCTTATGTGTATATGTGTCATCATCTCTCTTTTTCCGCATAAATAAATGAATCAAGATTAAAGGGTGGAATCCATTGATGTTCAGTGCTCTGCCTTGGGGTTTTATTTAGTTCTAAATGTTTTCTGTTGTTTGAAGAGGACTCATGAAACTTGCATTCCCTCTCCAACTCCTCACTAGTCTTTAGACTCACCATCACATTCATTTCAAAGTGCTAAAACACTTGCCTACCTTGCCCCACAGAACCCTTTGCAAATCTGAGTTGATTTCTTGGACCCAAAGTTGCCTTCCTCATCTGATCCAGCAACCAACCATTAAAATCAATCAAAATCCTATGAGCATATATGTAGCCTAAAATTAGTATTCATACCAGTCATCTCAAGCCTTACTTGCCATATTTTCTTTGAGATTGACAAGGAGAGAGCCCTCTCCCGACCTGGTAGGGCTCGCTACCAGGTTAAGCGTGGTTTGATCTTACCCTAGACATGCCTTTCTCAACCTAAGGTAGATCCAGGAACTAACAAAGCTCACACGACTACCAAGATTAGGTAAATGGGAGGGAGAAGCTACCAAATTGGGAGAGGCTTGAGGTCCAATTTGATACAGGATGAGATAAGGTGAAGCACCAGAGATGCGACCTCATCCAAGGGTGAGGATGAGAAGAACCATGCCTTGGATGGAAAGGAAAAGAAAGAGAAAGGGAAGAAATCCAAATCCAAAGTAGATTCAAGTCAAGGGGGCAAGAAGAAAGACTTGTCAAGAATCAAGTGCTTTCACTATCATGAGTTCAGGAAATATGCAACAAAGTGTCCACACAAGAAAGCAAGAAAGAAGACCACAAGAG
Organism: Pinus taeda; assembly: GCA_000404065.3. Taxonomy (NCBI): domain Eukaryota; kingdom Viridiplantae; phylum Streptophyta; class Pinopsida; order Pinales; family Pinaceae; genus Pinus; species Pinus taeda. The sequence continues at coordinate 45,603 of APFE031521540.1, read as the reverse complement.
GAGCAGTGAGTGAAACCTTTGGCTTTACAGTTCAAACTTGATTTTACCCTCATTTCATGCATGGAAAGAATAATGATGGGTATTTTGTGGTATCTCAACAATGGTACCTCATTCCACATGACAGGAAACAAAGAATTTTTCAGTGACTTGGAGGAGAAGGATCTCCAAATGCACATTGAGATGGGAGATGATGGAAGGTATAGCAGGATCGATATTGGTACCGCTACTTTTTAGAGGGATTGTGACTCCCCTCTCAGGCTCAAGGATGTGATGTTTTATCAGGTTTGAAGTAGAATCTAGATTCCATAGCTATGTTGGAGGATTGTGGCTATAATGTGATATTCAACAATGGGAAGGATTTTTTGAGACATATCGCCACAGGACAAGTGAAGTAGATTGGGGTTCGAGTGAAGAACCTCTACAAATTAGATGTGGAATACTATGCAACAATGGGCACAAAATTAGAGCAAGTGCAAAGCAAATATGTTGGAGAATTATGGCATAGAATACTTGGCCATTTGCATCATGGAACTTTGAAGATCATGTAATAGATTTCTACAGGCCTCCCCCAAGGCAGACTAGAGAAACATGATACATGCAAAGGATGTAAGTTGGGGAAGTACACAAAATCCACCTTCAATGATCAAGACAACATGACGCTTGCAGTACTAGATGTTTGTGGACCTTTCTCTACAACGTCCATTGCCAAGCACAAGTATTATGTTATATTTGTAGATGATTTCTCACAAAATTTCTAAGTGTACCTCATGTATAAGAAAGACCATACATTCTCAAAATTTGTTTATTTTAAAGCACTTATTGAGAAAGAAACTGGAAAGAAAGCGAAGGCTCTCAAGAGTGATAGCGATGGTGAGTATGTGTCAAATGAGTTTAAAATTTTCTATTGAAAGGCATGCATTTAACGAGAGTTGACAACACCCCATAACCCACAACATAATGGGGTGGTTGAGAGGAAGAATAAAATTATTGTGGGAGCAACATGGGCAATGTTGCATGACCAAAGCCTATCTCTGCACTTGTGGGATGAAGCATGCAACACAACGGTCTATTTTCAGAATAAGAGTCCTCATAGGATTCTTTGTATGAGTACACCAGAGGAATTTTTTTTAGGGAAGAAGCCTGATGTGTCACACTTCAGGATCTTTGGATCATTATTTTACTGTCATGTTTCTAAGGAAGCAAAGAAAAATCTAGAGCACACAACAGAGTTGGGCATATTTGTGGGGTACACAGACACACCTCACAACTATATTGTGTACTTTCCAACTCTTAGGATGACAATGGTCAGAAGAGATGTAAAATTTGATGAAGAGAAGGAAATGAGGTGTTCTTTTGAGAGGGGGCTTCAGTGGTAGACTAATCAAGAAGTTTTGGATCCAAAGGAAGAACCTCAGGAAGTTGTGGAGCAACCACAAGCAGAGGAGCAGAGAGCGGAGACACCCACTCAAGAAGAGAAATCCAAAGAAGGGAGAAAGTGAACTAGAGAAGCTAACATATTATTCCAGGATGCTAGAGAGAATGTGGGAGCACCCACATCATAGTGAAGACAGAGGAGGTCACTGGATGAGTACATTGGCTACATGGATGTAATGAATGAGTTGGTAGAGACAAAGCCATCCTCATTCGAGGAAGGTATAGAGAAAACAGTATGGGTTGATGCCATGGTAGAGGAATATGACTCCATTGTTAGAAATAGTGTTTGGGAAGTGGTCCCAAGACAAGAAGACAAATTAGTGCTTGGTTCAAGATGTATTTACAAGGTAAATCATGTAGTATATGGGAGCATAGGGAAACACAAGGCTAGATTTGTGGCTAAGGGGTTCTCTCGGGGGGGGGGGGGGGGAATTGAAGATGAGGAGACCTTTGCTCTAGTGGAAAGGTACTCATCCATCAAGTCAAGTCTATCACTATCAGCGCAGATGGGGTAGAAGGTAAATTATTGATTATAGTTTTATATGTTGATGAATTTATCCTTACTGGTGATGAGCAACTGATCAGACCTTTCAAGGAGGACCTTGCAAGAGAGTTCGAGATGAAGGACATGGGCTCATGCACTACTTCCTTGGTTTGGAAGTATGGAAAGGAGACGGGGAATGGTTTATCTCTCAGGGAAAGTATGCCAATGAGATACTTCAGATGTTTCACATGGATAGGTGCAAACCCATGGAGACTCCTCTAGCAAGAGACTGGAGGAAATAGGATGCTACTTTAGGTGAAGTTGTGGAGGCTACCATTTACAAGAATCTTGTTGGTTCATTTGTGTATTTGGTGAACACATGACCAAAATGTGTTATGCAATTAACCAACTTGTTCAAGCAATGGTTAAGCCAACCAAACTATATTCGAAGGGAGAAAGGCATGTGTTGAGATACCTCATAAGCACTACTCAGTTTGGTCTTCATTACAAACGGATAGAGGGAGTGAATTTTTAAGGCTTGACAAATGCAAATTGGGTGGGGAGTCCATCAGACATGAAGAGCACATCAAGAACAATTTTCAGTGTCGGGTCAGCAATGGTTTCTTATTACAACAGGAAGTAGAGATATGTTGCACTAAGCTCAGCATAAGAAGAATACATGGCTGCAAGTTAAGCAACATGTGAGGCTATCTGGATGAGAAATATTGTTGTTGGGTTATTTGGTTGGAATATGGATCCTACAATGATTTAATGTGACAATTAGAGTTGTATCAAACTCTTTGAGAATCTAATATTTCATGATCAATCCAAGCATATCGACATTTGGTATCACCATCTATGATATTGTGTGCATATGTGGATTATGTTGTTGTACTACATTCTGACAAAGGAACAAGATGCAACTATTTTGACAAAGGATTTGTCAAGAGGAAAAGTCGAGTTCCATAGAAGTACGATTGGGGTATCTGATAATCCCTTTCTTGCTAAGAGGGAGTGATGAAAATGAAACAAGAAAATATAGTTTTGACTTTTTCTTGGTCAAACTAGATTAAAATTTGAATTTCTATTTCAATAGAATAATTGGAGGTAGTTAACTAAGGTGACATGGATTTTGTAACTGAGTTAACTCAGTAAATTCAAGTTGGAGACACTTGAGTTCAATTCTACATGATTGATTACAAATTTTTAGCAATCTATTTAAGTTAATTTGAGTTATTGTCAGTTTAACTAGTTTTAACTGTCAAAAGAACTAGTGGAGGTCAAGTTGTGGTTGTGTAACCTCGACCACACTCGGTGATCAACCAATTAACTGACCAGTCATCCCAAAACAATTGTTGCATGCGGAGAATTCAAGATACCCATCTGAGATGGATATTCCAAGGTAGTGTACTATTAGTTGTAGTATATTCCCATGTGTATAGGCGGTGCATGCATTCAGATATTGACCAAAAGAGATTGCAAAATTCCTTGGTGTGAAATTCCTAAAAAATAGGGGCGATTTACCAAGGGAACAACGCAAGGAAATAGGAGCTTGGGAAGGATTGAAATTGGCTAAGTTTTGGGCCAAGTTTAGTCAATCAGGCAAAGAGATAGTCCATACAATTGTAGAGTGTGCCCAGGATTGAGCAAGCATTGTATTTCTTCTCTATTCTTTGATTAATGTAATATAGATAGTAAGGGGTTTTGAGCATTTTATTTCCTCTAGATAAATCTTTGTGTATGCGTGATGTTTCCTTTTTCATGTAAATGATTCTTTTTTTAGATGGTGAATTAAATTCCACAAATCAGTAGAGTAGCTTCAAGTCTTGTGATTTAGTAAATTTCATGAGCAGTTTTGAATCTACACATTAATTTATGCATAAATGTACTCTTTCCATCTCGATATCAACCTTTTCCTTCTTGATCAACTTCTGTGGAACATCTATGTCTTTGGTGCCCCATTCATGTATTAGATCAATAACTCTATTTGCAACCTTCAAGAGCTTCAAGATTTCTTGAGCTTTTTGTTGTATTCTAGGCATGGATGGCACTACTTGATGCAAAGGAATCATTTCACCATACAATTTCTTGATGGTATCCTCCATTGGCCCCAACCCTTCCTATATAAATGACTATCATTTTGCTGTGTTGAGATTGTTGGAAGATAATTAGTGATTTTCTACAGTGAGATTCTCCACTTGTTGCTTTATTGCGATCAATTATTTCCTCAATCGCGCATTCTCATTTAAGAGGTATTCTGAGTTATCTCATGCTTCTATGGCAAAATAAACATTTAAAGCTTCCATCACTACCTAGGGATTCCTTCTAGTGTTTTCAATTATCACTTTCTTTGTGGATACAAATATTGGATTGTGGGTGTCATTTGGGAAAAATATTTGTCTTTTCTACGTAATTCTTTTCTTCAACTAATCAAAAGTAATGTTACACACATCCATGGCCCTATCTTCTAGTGGAGGGTTATTCCCATCTTATTGAACGAGAGATGGATGCCTGTAAGAGGAGGTTGCGGTAGGGAACTTGGTTAATCATAAATTGGCTCAATGGCATCTTATTCTTCCATATCTGCTTCTATTTCCTGGGTCAATTTTTTTTTTCCAGCTTCTGTGGGGCTTCCTCCTCCTGTGAGTGTCTTTATTTCTCTTCTTCTATTCTTTCTCTTCCCCTTGCTTCTATCAAAGTAGGTCGTCCTCCTTCCTCTTCTCCTCCACTTCTCGTTGTTTATTTTATTGTTCAACCTTAATTACACTTTTTCTTAACGAATCAACTTTCCATTTTCTATAACTCTTTGCTATTGGATCATGCTTTATCCCTTTACTGGGAGCTATTGTGCTTGTTTGGGCAGTTGTTGCTTTTGGTTCCTCCTATATCTATACATCTAACATTTATGGAACTTTGAAGTACTTGCTTCATCTCCTGGGTGAGTGTTCTTTAATGCGTTGTATACATTTTTCACCTTTTCATTATATGAGGTAGTCATTGGTACATATCCCCAAGCATACTATATCATGTCACAATGTTGTTTGCACACCTTCCTGGGGTCATATCAGTGAAATATCCTGGTTCCAAACTGCAGGAAGTTCAACTCTTGTATTTCAACATCTGCTACCTTGAGGCTCTTCATCTCATACATTCTAATTCTCAAAGGGAGAATGGGCCAAGGAGAAATCTTCCTCCTATGAAGCACCATGCACAATCCATTATTCAATTGATAAGCAACTTCTTACAAGATTACCTTGTTAGTCACATATCATGGCATAATATGGGGAGAAGTTTGGCATCCAAAGAATCTAATATATGTACCATCCAGTGAAGCAAACCAATCTGCAATGTCATGCAGTTCCTCCTTCACTTGGTCAGTCATGCAAGGAGGATCAATCTCATAAATCATCTAGAAAATAATTGTAAAGAAATGTTATTCTATCTTTTCATACACCCCTCTGAAACTTATCTCTAACAATACCCTGCAATGGATATAGATTGGGATCTTGTCATAAGGGGTCCAGTTCCAATTCGTCCCTGGGAATGCATACCGTGCATAGATCCCATCTAGTATATAGGATGACATGTAAAATTATTGTGATTTATTTTCTTGCAACACTACATTGGCCTGTCCAACATGTTGCTACGATTCAAAGGAAAGGATATCTGCCAAATTGAATATTTTTCCTCATGAAACAACCAAGTTGAGTATGTATATCCAATTCTCTTCAAAGAATTCTACATTCTTTTGCCCATGTAACCTATAACACGTAGTAATAAGTTACTGATAGAACTTTCTTAACATTCTAGTTGGGTAGACTGCACTATGTTGGTGTTGGTGTTTGGCAGGATCTTAACACTAGGACTTGATAATATCTCATATGATTAGATTGAACCATCTAGTATAGAATGAAATGTTGGCATACTCTCTAGGTTTCAACATCTTGTAAAAATTTTGCATTTCCTATCCATAATAAGTAGAAAGATCACCACCACTCTCATTATGTAACACCAAATTTGTATCATCCATATGAGATAGGATCCACTTAATGGGCTCTGTAGAAGGCATCACTGAAATCTTGCATGCAATCCTATGTATTTGAGATCGCTTGATGTTGATGTAGACTTCCTTGTCCTATAGATATTGGGTGAATTTATTTTGCATGAATGTTTCTTTGATGTCCTTCCATGAGACTTCAACATATTTATCTATAAAGCATAGTGTATCTGAGAGAATGGGGACTGTAAGCTTTGTAACTTCCACTATTTCTCCAACACTTGCTTCTGAAACTTATTTTGAAGTCACACTATAGGTAGTTGGAGTTGTTGTTCCAACAGATGATGAGAGTATAATGGGACTTGAAGTTGGAACACTTCAACGTGGAAGTACACTCATAGCAACCAAATATCGGCTTTAAGAAATCCTTTATCTATTACAAGTAATGATTCAAAAAATAGTGTTCCATGGAAAACCATATCTAGCTAAGAGTGTAATCCTTTGATAGGTGATACTAGATAGTTGTTGTGAAGTAAAACTACATCAAGAAAAGGGAGGGCACATGTCGAAGCAACAATGAAGAACTAAGACTCACTGAGGCTAAAAGATGCGTTATGTTCTCAAGAAAAGGGAAAGAGAGACCTTAAGGGAATAGGGTGCAATCCAAAGGATGAAAGGGGATCACTGTTGGTTCAGGGTGCGCTATGCGCTCAAGGAATGACAAGGAGGGCACAAGGCACAAGTCGTAGCATGAAGGGGTTAGGCTTGGGGCTTCCTAATGTGTTGTTCACTTAAGGAGATTGAGAAGCGCATATGGCATAAGCTAAAGGATGAAGAATGAATGATGTTTTCTCATAATGCACCATGTGCTCAAGGAGGGCACAATTTCTGAGAGAAAGGATGACTTGTTGTTCTATATTGCACTCAAAAGGAAAACTTGGTTTTCTGAGTGCAATTTTTTGAGAAAATGGGGCTTTATTTTCTAGAGGTGCGTTCTTTTCCTGAAATTTCTCAAGATCAGCTTAAACAAGTCCAACAAAAACATAAAATCACTGCAATATTGAGGGGAAGGATCTGAAAGTACTTATAGATTCTATCACACTCATGACCAAAATGTGAAAGGCTACAAAATGCAAACAATCACAAGAAAACTACCTGTTATAGCATAATGACACTTTGTACTATGAAGAATTGATAAAAGCGCTAACAAAGAAAACAAGAATGATAACATAAACACCAAAAGCAACCAAGAAAAGAGACATGCAAACCTAATTGTAAAGAAGATCGATGAGGAGATTCTTGATTCAAAGAAGTGCACTCAACCAGAATGAGAATGATTATGTGAAACAAATCATTAACTAAGTTGATTATAAAGAAATTACATGCAAAACAAAGCCATGCATACTCACCACTTGTCAATGGCTGAGTGAGTTAGTTAATTGAAGTAGAGTGGGCTCCTATATTCTAGTAGTGCGCCCAGATGCAACAAGGAAAATGCATGCATGAGGATGAAGAGGGCGCAATTATTGATCCGAAGAAGTGGACTCAACTGGAGGGTGCACCCACTAAGTCAAAGAAGTGTGCTCAACTAAAGGGTGCACTCACTAAGTTGAAGGAGCATGCTCTTCTAGGGTGCAATTACTCAACTTGAAGGAGTGCGCTCAACTAGGGCACAATGCATGTCATCTTGGAGTGTAATTTCTTAGAGAAGATGTGCCTTTTTTTCTCTTATGTGTGTGATGCATGTCAAGTAAAGTTAGTTACTAAGTCAAGAAAATATATGCCTTTTCCTACCTTTAGATAAGACGACACAAATGCTTCTAAAGATCGCTGATGACACTTAGGAAACTTTAATTTAGGAGGAGATGAAAATTAGTGATAACACAAGGATAGTAGAGAAAACATCGTGATGACACTAGGAAGTCTGGAAAGAAAGTTCATGTAGGCTCCAAAATTAGATTAGGAATAAATTTTGGAGGGTTGATGTTGCAACGACAGTATGTTCACATGGATTGCATAGTAATATCAAGGTAATCTACTAGAAGCTCACAAGACTTTCCTTCATTGTAATGAGGTCAACTTCAACAAACCTTCCTAAGGTTCTCACATATTGTACTTCAGATAGTGCCTAGACCAAATAAACGAACTATATGAGATGCACAATGTTGGAATTTATAATTTTTTAGGACCTTTGAAAAAACAATGTTGGCATTTATAATTATTTAGGACTTTTATGCTATTCTCTAGTACACCCCATCATGTCACACATTAAAATAGTTAATAAAATACCATAGTGAAAGATGTGTTTTGGTACATATTTTGACCACAACGCCCCCGTATTTTTTTCATGAAAAATATGGGGATCCTCGATGCAAATTTTGGTCAAATCACCTCCTTGATACTTTATTTGCGAAATTTTCACTTTTCTCGATTTTCCATTTTGATTGCTTCATTGTGTGTGGTTTCTCGCCAGCTTCCCAACAACTCAATTTTACTTATTTGGACTTACAATTTGAAAATAATGTTTTTTCAAAGTGTGATCGGTTTGCACCACCTAAAATTGAATATGTAAAAATTGTATTTTACGATTATTTGTAAATTTAATTATTTTTATATCTACTGAAGTTAATTAACATAGTTAATCCAAATTGATTAATATTAATATAATTAATTTAACTATTCTAAAGAACCACTACACCCAAGAACTTTTATATATTTTAAAACCATGTAGCAAAAGCTATATATTAAAAATAACTTATTATATATAATATAATTTATGTTTTATAAAATAAATAAATTTAAAAACTAAACATAAAATAAAATACATATTACATCACCCCACTCTTGAGCTGACTAAGCAACGGGATGATGCATGTATGACATCGGTGGGAGGAGCCGAAAGGGATTTTATATTTTAAAATGTGTATGGGAAAGAGAGCCCGAGTTCCTTCCTTCCCCACGTCATCCTCATGGCATTTAAAACATCACGTAATATTTAAAAAGGGCCCTTGTTTTAAGTTTTTGTTGTTTTATCAACTTTATTTAATGATCATTATTTTATACTAATTATTTAATTCAAAACTATTTTAATTATTTACAATTTTAGATTTAATTTATTAATTATATTTTGTATTTTATATTTTTATATTTTATAAAATTATTAAAATTAATAAATGTGGACAAAAACATAAATTCAATACAACAACTCATAACTATGCATTTTCGAGTGAACTAATAATTTTGACACCTAAGTTTTGGAAGGCTCTATTTTGACTTTTACTAAACCAAATGAGGCTCAGGATGGCTTGTTAGAAATTTGAAAACATGGAGACCAATTGGCATCATCAAATCAAGTAGATACGGTCACTTGAGAGCCCAAAAATTTAGCAAAAGTCTAAGCAAAGAATTTGCAACCAAAATTAGTTTTACTGATTTTGGTCTGGGAAAATTTCATTGGTTTGAAAGAACTGTTATCACTAATTCATTATCTATATTTCTCAAGTGCTAATCAATTCTCTATAGGAAGCAATCATAACATGCAACCTCTTTTATTTTAATTTATCCAATTTAATTTTTATTTGACAATTTGTTGAGAAAATAGGTATTTTATTTAATATGCAAAATTAATTTGTTTTATTCTGAATTTTGATTGGTTTTGGCAAGGAGCAGGTGGTAAGATAATCCCTGGAACTTCTTGGAGAAATGAGATTGCACAAGGAGGGGAGAAAAACTAATTTTTGCTAGCTAAAAATTAATGACGCAGGTATGATCTCAACAACTCTCCTTTTCATAGTTGTATTTGTAAATTATAAATTAGAATTTTGAGAGGGAATAAAGAGGTTCCTCTTTTTTGCAAAAGAGATACTCTAAGCACTTTTGTGAAGATAATTTTAGCTATAGGTGAAGAGGAATACTCAAATCTGAGTGTTGGGTGTTTTCTTTTGAAAATCCAATCTTTGTCTTTGAGACAGAACATGCACTATTGTTGCTCTTTTCTCCAGTGACAGAGTTCATAATTTTGGAAAGATGGTAGGAGATCTGTTGTAAATAGGCAAAGGAATCAAGATTTATTGATTGTATTTTTAGATACTTCTATTTGTTAATATAATCACATTCTTTTTAATGATAGATCTATGTAAAGTGTTTCATATTTTGCACTTTTATTTGATATGAGAATGATTTTCTACTATATCAACTATCTAATCTAAAGGTTTTATAAATATTTTATTTATTTCCAATTTGATCTTGTGCTTAATCAAATTTCTAAGTAACTATTTACTCAGAAATTTGTCATATCAAATTGATTTAATAACCATTAAATTGTATGAATTATTTCTACATTTTAATGGATTATCTATAAGCTTATCTTTTATTATTTGAAATCTCTGAATAGAGCATGTTTTGTAATAATAAAATTAGTTGTTAGAAATATTTCAATAGCCTGATATTCATCATAAAAGAGGCATGTTAAATCCTCATTCTTTTAAATCACTTTTCTCTTGATTTGGATAAGATATTTATCTTGTCTTAATCAATATATGATAGATTAGATTTCAATTATGTTTCTTACATCTTAGAATATAATTACACTTTGAATTAATTCCAAGAATTTTAGACGTCTATTTCCATAGGAACGAGCTATAGTGTGGCTTGGATGGGACCTTATTTAAGCTTATAGTTAGTTTATTTATTTATTTTCGCAAGCTAGCATCATTATAGTAAATATAACATTTCTCTTTTTGTTGATAAGTAATTAGATAAATCATAAGTCAACAGGAAGGGTGAGAGGGTAACTGAACCCAATAGAACCAGTTGGAATCACTAGCCCAAACGAGAAAGTGCATAATTTGGGGCTTTGACTTAGTGGTCTCCTTAATTTTGATGGGGTAATTTTTGGCCATCAACATTTTTGGCTCTAGAAGTAGGTCCAACAAAAAGTTGTACTTTTGAGTCTTGTATTTTTAAAGTTTATTTATTTAGAACGACTCATTTTAAAATTCCTATTTGGAGTTGCTTCACTCGACTTCCCCCTGCCACAACTCCAATTAAGGTAATTAAAATCTTGTCCAAAACAAAGTTTAATGGTAAGAAGAATGTTTATACTTTTGATCATCTCCTTAAATTTAATTTAAATTGCAATAATTTTGATATTGATAAAGGTGTGATTTGCATGATATTCACTATTACTTTGATAGGCCAAGATGAAGACTGGTGCCAATGATTACTAGTTGTCTCCATGCATAGTTGGGATGGGTTTTCAAAAATATTCCTACATGCTTTTCAGGATTATGATTATGAAAAGGTTTGCGATCAACATGAAGCACTTCGTAGATTTGAAGGCGAGTCTCTGGAGGATTTCCTTATTCAATTTAAATTAATTTTCTTACAATTTAGATCTAAAGATTCTCCTCCTAAATTTCAATTAATAGGATGGTTTAAACATTTAGTTTCTCTTCCTTATATTTCTAACAATTGTGAAGAACTAGAAGATATGACATCTTTAAACATATGCACTAATTTTGAAGAGTTAATCGCTCAAAATGGAAACACTTATCCACTTCAAACGAAAAATGCAAAGAATGCTAGCGAACAATTTCAAGAGAAAACAAATGTGTTTGAAATAAATAATGTTGACCTAAAGGTGTTGCTATCAATAAATCAGTTGTGATAAATTAAACTAATTTGTATGTCTTAAATTACAATAAGTTTGTTGAAAAAGATGATCAACAAGCAATATAATTAATAGGCAACAAGCATCAAACAAATTAGTGAGCAGTAATAGAAATTCAAATTTTCAACAGTGCACAATCTATGGAAAAAAATTCTAAATTTCCTATTGCTGAAATTAATAATCAATCATAAAATGCGGAGCAGGCAAGCATTAATCTTTAAGAAAACGTGGTCAGCGAAATTCATGGTTCTCTTGGGATTCTTTCAGATAATAACAAATCTAATTTTCGTGTTGAAGAAAACATTGAAGAACATTATGAAATCTGTAGTAATGTAAACAAGGAAGAATATGAAATTTGCATTATGAAAAATGATCAAACTTCTCCAGGCAGAGAAATTTGTAGGTACATATCTTCAACCAGTTATTTCTCCTTCTATCATGATCTTTTTAGTGACAATAATTCAATTCTTAACCAATTAACAATTCCTTTGGATGCTAATGTAATTTTAGAAAATAGAGGAGTTGTCATAAATTTAATTAATGATGAATTGCTTGTTAATTCTGAACGGGATAGAGGAAATTTAATCACCCATACTTTCAATAACCTTGACAATTCTTACAATTGTACATTTAATCAATTTCCTAGTTTTGGTTTACCTTTTCGAAAGGAATATAATGCTAATTATGAAGTAATTTATGATGAATTAGACATAGAGGATATCGATTTATCTCACTTTTATCAAATCCTCGTGTTCAAAATCAAACCATAGAAAATGAATAAAACCCCCAAATAGCTTTGAAAATCACCCCTTTGTTTAGCCTCTGTCAGAAAACGACTCAAGCCCTCAATCACTAGCAAGAAAGGAAGGGGTGAAAGAGGACAAACTTGACAAAGGCCCCACCGAGCAGAAAGAAAGGGGAGGCCACAACATTTATCAACACAACAAAATATATGGGTTGAATACAATTCATTACCGACATAATAAAATCAAGACCGAAACCCACATGTGTTAGAAGAAGCCCGTGGAAGATCCAATTGACTCTCTTTGGATAAATAAATTTTAAACACTGCCCCTTTGAGATTCATTAATTTACGACTATGTAGACCTTCTTGCGTGACCCCAATGGCCTTGTGAATTTGCCAATCTACAAGGAAACTGAATAGTTCTTTTGATATAGAGGCAAAAATAATAGGCTTGTGATTTAAAGTAATCAATTTTGTTATAATTTTGTATATTGTATTGCATAAAGAAATAGTGTGATATTATTCAAAAGATGAGGGACTATACACCTTTGGAATCAAAGAAATAAAGGTGGAATTAAAGGTTGGGAGCATTCTACATTCCCCTTCTGGATTCTTCAACCACTTCTAGAAGATAAGAACCAAGAGTATCACAAAGACTCATAAAAAATTCAACTCCCCAACCATCCAGACAAGGACTCTTGTCCTTTTGGATGATGTGAAGGACATTTTTTAGATCATCTTCAGTTACCTCCGACATTAGAGTCTTATTCCCAACTTCATTAATAAAAGAGAAAAAGGGAGAGCAGTGCAAATGATTTCAGCTATAGTAGCTTCTTCCTGAGCCTTGAAAATATGTTCAAAGTTCCTCTTTTACATATCATCTAACAAGGAGAAATAGGAGGCCACAAGGTCTTCTTGATCCCTCATCGACCAAATAGTATTTCTAATTTTATTTCCTTCGGTGAAGGCCTGGAAGAATTATGTATTATTGTCCACAAACTTGACCCAATTGGCTCTACTTTTTAAATGGTATTATGCCTCCCTATTTTCTAAAATTTTTGTTTTCGGGACTCAATATGAAAGGGCTCCACCCTTGACTTGACCAAGATAAACCCTTCCTCTCCCTGGTACACAAGAATCTATAAATTATATTCAATATCCCAAAGCTCCACAAATTCAACCTGTTTTTTGGCTAGGGCCCATTCTTTTGCTTTATTTTTCCTACATTAAAGGATTTTGCAATTTGTTTACCCGCCAAGCCTCCAGACAGAGGGTTGAATAAAGACAATTTCAACCTAACCAATTCCAAAAAGGAATTGTCCTTGAGCCATTGAAAATTCAATTTGAAAGGGCTAGTAGGTTTTTTAGAGGCACCTTTACTTTCAATAAATATGGGGGAATGATATGAGACACCACCAACACCAACCCATTGTTTTATAAATATAAAGAGGCCCATGACATGTTTAGATACCAAGAAATGACGAAGATGTTTAGCAATAAGATCTGTCCCTTCTCTCTTATTACACCAAGTAGGATTTAGGTTGAAAGGATCACATCAATAAGTTATCAACAATTTTTCCAATCAATGAAGAATCCAGTCAAAGGATCAAGCATAGCCTGATCACCCTAGGATTCTATAGATCCCAAGGAAAATTTAAATCGCCTCCGATGATTAAGGAGAAAATATCAATAAAGGATTTTTTGAGGAAGGAATCCCAAAATTCCTTCCTATTTTAATTAGGTCCATAAACATTAATCAGAGTAAAATTCTAACCCAAAAACCATAAGCCTACAACAATACTCCATGAATTAGTCAATTCAATGGATTTCTTGTTCGATCTAATCACCAGGCCACCTATTTTTCATGTTTTTGTGTACACTAATTATGATTTTATAGGCCATAATTAAAAAATATTGTAAATTTAGTGCTCCACTGAAAATGGGTCATGTTGTCTTAGGCTAAAATCTCAAAATAGCTATAATTTTAGCCTTTAAAAAAACAAATGCTCTTGCTAGAATTACTCTTTGATCTAGGTCTTATTTCTAAGGATTTTTTAGTCATGACACTTGTTTTTTAATTCCATGGTTGACAATATGAAAAATTTAAGGCTTTTTGGTGTCACGTTAGTTGATCCTTAACTTCCTAGTTGAAATTTGTTAGAATCTTAAGGTTTTCCATTATCATGATTATGGTTTTTAATACCATGATTGAAAATGCTGAAATTTTAACCCTAAAAAAATTGGGGTTGTTGTAGCATCACCATTTGTAAATTTCAAGGTGTTTTTTCATGTTTTTTGTGCAAAAATAATGTTTTTTTGGGATAGAGTTGTCATTTTAAGGTCACAGATTGTTTGAAACCGTTAAAAACACTTTGGGTGGGGGGGAGGGGGTGGGGGTGAATCCATAATGTGATCTATGATAAATTTTACCACTTTTTTCCTTTATCTTCACAAACCCTAATTCATTTATTCATTATCAACATAATATATGAGAAGATCTAAACAATTAAAAGATCAATGAATGAATCAACTAACACATAAAAAAATAACCACAAGAGAAAACACAACAAAGCACACCATCACATGAGGACACACGATATAAGGTGGAAACGCAAAGGATGCAAACTTCCGCTAGTTGGTAGTATTTTTCATCTTCTTCTTATTAATATTCAAATCTTCTTTTACATATGATCATTGACCAAAACTAGTGTGAAAGCCACAAATTAACGATCAAACAAGATGCTACTCACTCCAGGTCACTAGCTGTATGAACTTTGTAGGTCACTACCTGTAGGAAGTCACCACTCTCTTGAATTTGTAGGCCACTACCTGCTGGAAGCCACCTCTCCCAATAAGTCTCACCCAACCACCACTGGATGGAAGCCACCACTCCCAGGTCCTTAGGCCACTACTTAAAGGGTGTTACTACACCCTAAATATGCAATCCACCACTTTCTCATTGAAGGCTCCAACCTTCAAGCTCTCCTGTGGACCACGATTCATAATGTTTCATATTGAATCCAATCTCTTTGAATCAAACACTTGTTATCCTCATTTCATTTATTTTCATATTGTACTCACAATATACTCTATTCTCATACAACAAAATGAAATTTTCAACACAACAATCAATCTTCATACAAAACTTTGCAACACAACTTGACCACAATAAATACATCACCCCAACATAATCAATATGTGCATCTAACTCAAATCCTACAACAACATATAATAACAAATTGATCCTCATGCTCAACCATCTCTGACAAACTCTAGCATCCATACAAAACACATACGAAGATGCTACGCCAATGAATTCTCCAATGGAACTCCAACAACACAAACACATCAACAATCTAAGCTTTGATCTAAAATTTGTATAGTAGCAGCTACAACAATACTTTGATCTCCATATAAACAACAACCAACAAAAATCCAATATGAAACACAAGGGAGTTAGACTTAAGATACACTATAACTCCATCATCCTCTGACATATGCTCTGAAATGGATCTCTGAACCTCACTTTATCTCTACATAACTGTAGCTCATATTCTCTTTCAATCCAACCCATTTTATTGCACACTCCATATTTTTATTAATTATGGAATATTAGATCAATACATCACACTAATCCTCATCATATTTGAATTGATCACCTTATATAATGAAGATTAACTCAAGTTGACTCTATCCACCAAATACCATGTGCAAAATCCATAGCAAGTACCCCTGGAATTTACTAGAGTGCACACATAATCTGGAAAATTCACTCTAGAAGGGGTATCACAGGTTTTCCATTCGGTAAGTGAGTTATAACATATGTTTCTCCACTGTGACCCAAGTTATAACACAAGTTTCTCAACTGTGACCTGTGTTACCCTATTTTCAGCCCAAAACTTAGTCAAAATTCTTCCAAATTCTAGCACACCTTCTTCAAAACCTGTAGGACCTATCCAAGCCTTGAAATGTCTCAATAATACCTTAGAAACCTTTGTACACATCATTAAACCTGCCTCAACCAGTCACATGTGTCACCTCATGTAAGTGCCTTATTCACCTCCATTTGTAGCTCAACATAAGGTGTAAGCTCTAGACAATATGACAAACTACTATTTACAGTTCATATTCATAACCGTACACCTGTTGACATCATATAAGGCATACGACTGATATGTCAATTGACATTAATGGAAACACTACAATGCCAACAAGCTCTCCTTTGAAATTGATGTCAACCTAAGCCTCCCTCCCGAACTTGACAATTGAAGCTGAGCTCAACACTTTCTCCAACTTTGAAATCAATGGCAAGGGGAAATACATGATAATAACAATACATATAAATACCAAGACATAGTGTCATTAAGAGCACACTCCTCTTGAGCTACTAAACACTTTCCTCCTACATGAATGACAATGTGGATAGACTGATACCACTTGTTGTCCATACAAACATGGCTGCAATAAACACATATGGATTATACAAATGATGCCACTTGTTTGATACCACATGTTTGAGGATGAAACAAAATCAGCTGCCAACATCTATAAGATAAGCATTAGAAACAAGATGCCACTTGCTGGAAAAATATATGGAAAGAAGATATAGGGTTGTACTAGCCAAAAACGTGCTGAACCATCACTGAATATTGTTGATACCAACAGATATGAAAAAACAAATTGATCAAAAATTCATGACAACTACTAAGACCATGCCAACAAGCTGACATGCCTCCATGTCAACATTGGTCAACACTATGCCTCTAAGCCAACACCATATGATTCCTTCTACTGATCTCTCCATGATGTTGGAGAAGCAATTTTGTTGCACTACAATAAGCATCCTCACCACTTGCAAGATACTGCTTCTCATGGACCAATAATTCAACAAATTTTGACTCAATGATATATAATGAAAGTACATGGATTTATAAGCATGTTACATGGAAATATGATTGATCTATTATGGTTGTACAATACCTCCAAATAACCTATATATGGATGAAACATGACTCCTATCTCATGCAGTATCATTGATGAACCCCAATATTGCAACAAGAATGATGTAACTCCCAAGGATACCAACTTAAATTATCAACCCAGGGTTCATACAAACTTAAGAGGTGTCGACCCTGTAGCATGCAATGTGTCCTTCTTTCTTTGATCTTATGCAATGAAGTGAATGCCATGAAATCCAAGCCTAAACTAATTGTAGAAATGGAAATTTTACTCTATTTTCATAAAGGAAACCTAATTACTTTTGCAGAGAGGAAATCCTAGTTACTTTTGCAAAAAGGAAAGGCTATTATACTTTGCATGAATGTAAATATTAATCCTATTTGCAGAAATGTAAACATTAACCTATTTACAAAGTGTAAATGGTACATAAAAATCAAACCTAGTCTATGAAATCATTCTTTAATCATTACATTCAAGATATATTTTGTCAATAGAGTTCACAAGGTGCTTCTTAAAGTAATCATGAAATCATCATTATGCTCGTCAAGTCATGAATCTGTCCACTAATCCAAATTGTAGAGGTGAATTGCAATGGAGAAGAGGCAAGGCTTAAGAGTTATTTTGGTCTTAATCAATCACGTATTCAGAGCCTAGGGGTCATGATTCAAGTCTAAGATACAAAAACCAATATTTTGGAGAAAATTTGGTCTTGTTTACACGTGCTACAAGAGTGTTATAGGAGGTGCTACAGGAGGCCCTGTTTTGCTACATGAGCGAGATAACTCACTGAATGCCCAAGTAAATGAAATGAAAATGGGATAGTAAAAATTTTGTTATTAAGTAGGATGTATTAGGACTCCATTCCAATTAGAATAACTCCAAAATATCCCTATTAACGCATGCTAAAAAATAGCAGAAAATTACAACTCTAAAAACTGGAAATTCAAGAACTAGTGAGATAATTAACCTACCAAATACCTAACCTAATCAAGTGAAAATGTTATGGGGTAAATTTTTTTATTAGCTTGATTTTTTTATGACTCAATACAAGTGGAATAAAATCAAGTTAACATCATTAGCACGTTGTAAAAAATAGTAGAAAATTACTACTATTTTGCTACAAGGGATTTCCAAAAATTCTAGATTTGTGAACTAGTAAACCAATCCAAGTAGCTCAGTGAAGAATATGACTTTTCAAAGTTGTTCTACGGCTTCATCATGCTTGTGACTTTGTAAATAACCTACAAAATAATTCACTTCAATCATTTAAACAATGTAACCTACAACAAAAGAGGCATGAATAGTAAACGCAGAAATAAGATATGCAAGTAAAAATACATTCAAAGGAAATAAATAAATTTTACAAGAGAGCTCTAAGGGTCTTGGGATGGCCAAGCCCAAGGAAACTCAGATTCCTATAAAGGAAAGGAATCTTTAGAAGCTATCACTACAACAAAACCATGTGATTAACATCCCTTTTTGCTTCCTTTTTTGCATCTAGAGCCCATTCTTTATGCTATTTGCATCCATTTATCAAATGTGGTGCAAAATTTGATGCAAAATTTACACCAATTTTTGCATAAATTCTTGCACCAAATTTAGCACCAGGTCTTGCATTAGTTTTTGCGTGAGGTTTTGCACCACGTTTTGCACCAAGTCTTGCACCACCCTTTGCACTAGGTTTTGCGTCAAGTTTGGCACCTAAATTTTGTTTCATCTACTTTTGCATCCACTTTTTTGCACCTACAAGTACATCAACTTTTGCATAATTTTTTGCATCCTCCTTTGCAATGTTTTTTTCATCCTTTTTTGCGTACCCTTTTGCACCATGTTTTTCATTAAGGCTTGTGTCTAGTTTTGAATCTTCTTATGTTGCATCCAATCTTACATCTTGTTTTGCATCCACATTTGCATCCTCTTTTTGATCCATTATTGTGTCCACTATTGCATCCACTTTTGTTGTGCCATAGTTTGCACCTAGTTTGGTACCTACCTTTGCACCCACTTTTTCTTCTAATTTTTCATCCACATTTGCATCTATGCTTGCATCAAATTTTGCATGTATTTTTGTATCCTTTTTTTTTATCCTTTTTTTGTCAAGTTTTGCATCAGGTTTTAAGTCTCATTTTGCATCAACTTCTGTTGCATCCACTATTGCACCCAGGTTTATGTCCACTTTTGTATCCCTTTTTTCATTTTATTTTGCATCAAAGTTTTCTTATTTTTTTGCATCTACCATTGCATCCATTTTTGTTGTGCTAGAATTTGTGCCATGTTTTGTACCTACTGTTGAACCCATGTTTTTTTCCACTTTTGTATCCAAATTTGCGTCAAATATTGCATCTCATTTTTTCAGCCACTTTTGTTCTGGGTTTATGCATCAGGTTTTGTATCTTGTTTTAGATCCACTTTTGCATCTACTTTTGTTGCATCCATTTTTGCCTCCAATTCTGTGTCCGATTTTTCACCCACGTTTGTGTCCACTTTTGCATCCCTTTTTACATCTTGTTTTGCATCCAAGTTTTCAAATTATTTTGTTGTATCCACTTTTACATCCACATTTGTTAAGCCATAGTTTGTTCCATGTTTTGCATCTACCATTGCACCCACATTTGCTTCCACTTTTGCATCCCCATTTGAATCCTCTTTTGTGCCCAATTTTTCATCAAATATTGTGTATGTTTTTGTGTCCCCTTTTGCATCCATTTTTATGTCATGTTTTGCATCTCATTTTTCACCTACTTTTGCATCTACTTCTGTTGCATCCAATTTTGCATCTAATTTTGTGTCCACTATTTCACCCATGTTTGTGCCCATGTTTACATTCCTTTTTACAACTTATCATGCATCCAAGTTTGCATGCTTTTTTCTTCCAAGTTTGTGTCCATTGTTGCATCCACTTTTGTTTCACCACAATTTTGTACCAAGTTTTGCACCTATTATTGCACCCATGTTTGCTTCCACTTTTGAATCCACATTTGCCTCCAAGTTTGCATTGACTATTGCATCTATTTTTCATCTCATAATCAAGTTTACCATTTCGTCACATAATATAATGGTCGCAAGTTCATCGCCATTAGGAGGATGACCTACATTTCCCCCTTGTGGAGGTGCAATATTTGCAACAATCATGATTTGGCATTGTTGTTGAGCTGGGAAAGGATTGTTCAACACAATAGGTTGTGTGGATTGATTTCACTATGTACTGTTCTCAATGGCCTCGTCCAAATTTGGAAAATGATGTGTCATATGACCCCTACCACAAATCTTGCATGGGAACTTTTTCGTTCTTTCTTTCCCCCAACATCGACTTTTGGAGTTTGTTGTTAGTTATGCTCATTGGAAGTATTTTTCTTATTCTTCTTCTTTTTACCACCCAGTTGTTATCATCTACCTAGTCCTGTGGACAGAACCAAGTTAATGGGTCGCATTTTGGGTAGAAGTTTTAGTTTTCTTGGTTGCAAGTGCATTGAACACAAGAATATGAGAAATAACTAACTAGTTTAACCTCCCAGCCAATTGAATAAATCCCATTATTCAAACTTATAAGAGTTTGGTGCTTCCATTACGATTAACTCTTTACTACTGCCTGATGCATAGCTTGGATATAGAGGAAGTCCCAAAAGATGTTCAATTCGATTCAAGTGTTTCTTAGGGTTCTTCACAGAATTTTTTAACTCATCCAAGACACAAAAGACTTCCTCATTGGCCTCATTGTGATCCAATAATACACTACCCAGTAGAATTTTGAAATTCTAGTAGATATCAACAATATACATGTATTAGTCATATCTTGCTCTAGTGTGTGTTGTGCTAAGCGCCTAATATGCTACCTCTCAAACAACTTTGACCTCTATCAAAAATATGTGCTTTCCTACAATGTCATGTTTCAATGCCATTATTTTGTCATGAATATTTAGTGAGTGTGGATGCAATACATAGGTGTTGAAATTTAATCTTTCTATTAGCCTCAAAATCCTCCTTGTTTTCTCTAGTAGGCCACTCCTCACCAACTTTGAGTGCATCGACGATGAATTTTAAGCTTGAATCAATTATAACACAAACTTCCTAAAATATTAAAGTTCACTTAAGAGATGGAAGTGAAGAGTATTGGAAGCCAAGGAGGAGAGGAACTTGGGAGATGAGGGGTTTGCTCAAGGACGAATTCAGAGAAAAACTTAAAGGAGAAAGATCGTTCCTAAATTGAAAAATATATCCAAAGTGAAGGATAAACCCATCCAAACCCGACTATAATAGTCTAAGTGAGGGGTTGAGAATTTACATGACAATATTGAAAAGCGAAAACAATGTAACCAAATTCTCGAGGGATGTATTGGGAGAGAACACCAAAAATAAAGGAAACAACAAATGTCAGAAAATGATTCACTATACAAAGTTAAAGTAGTATCCTTATAGGAAACCTCCTATCACATTATTGTAGTTTAAGAACAATAACCCATGAATGCTAATAATTGACCACATAGCAAGGCCCTGTAACTTGAGTTAACATCTGCCTCGTGCAAATTATGAATGATTCTTGGAGAAAATGACCACACCTACAAATTAAGAGTGTTCAATATAGGCATATATGCTAAGAATGAAATAAATGGTGGCTCTAGAAATACATACCCCAATATTATAACTACTATTAATTTCAATTCAATTGCAACCATTAAATCAATACTAGTTCTAGAGGGATGTGACACCAAATTGGAGTGATGTCAAACGATCCTCCATGCAACTTCATGATGGCTTGTTAATGACAATGGGGAGGGAGCATGTACACATCCTCATTTATGAGTGCTTGATGGGATGATGTCCATGCACTCTCCCACTTGTCATGTCTTAGTCATTTCGTTGAGGAAAGATTCATATATGTAATTATGACATTTCAAAACTTTATATTTAAATTTAGTTAATAAACATATAATAACCTAATACTGACATGAAACTATTTTTGTGAGCATGTGCACACTCCTTGCCTATATATACTCTATTCTATGCATATTACATTAAAAAATTAAATAAAAATAATAACAAAACACGTCTAAAAAAATTTCCCTTTACAGGTATGTAGTTATATGTATTATGAGGATTATAGTAAATTAATAATAAGAATTTTTATAGATAGAGATGTGAAATTAAATATAATATAAACAATATTATAAAGAACAAGCATGTGTCCATCTTAATTTCAAATCTATTAAGTGTCGAGAGGGATGACATCTTTTGATATTTTCTCAAATTTTTCACTCAAAATGAGTTTGCTTCTCAAGAGATTTGATCCCTCTCAGTATTTGATAAAGACAAGAAAGATATATCTTAATTCCAAATCTATAAGTGTCTAGAGGGATCAAATCTCTTAGGGTTCAAATATTTTCTTAAGTTTTTCACTCGAAAAGAGCTTTACATCACTAGAAATTTAATCCTTCTCTATGCTTGTTAGATTCATAGTAAAGGTAAATACTTTTATCAATACAATTCCTTTTGTATTTTACAAAATTAGAATAACCTAAATTAATATTAATTTTATCTTACTCTACTTCTATATTTTAGAAAAATAGAATATACCTTTAACTTGAATTAATATAGATTTTTGTAGTTTAGATAATGAGATTGTACCTTCAACCTAAATTAATATCGATTTTAGTTTTTATGAACTTTATGCGATGCAAAATCATGACATCAAAATTAAACATTAATATAATCCAGAATATTTTTTAAGAGATTGAGTTCTTTTGATTAATCACAACAATATTTTTGGGGTCAACATTTCGAACTCATCCTCATGACGTAGATGGAGGACCTAATCTAACGAGAAATAAATAATAGGGAGATTCTTAGAAAAATCAAGGAAAAAAGAAAATCAACATTAATTAGTCAAAAATAATAAAATAAAAAGTTTTATTTGAACATATAAAAACATAAAAATAGTAAAATACAACATAAGGAAAAATATATTATAAATATAAATATACTAATAAAAGTATATTATTAGAAGTTATTATTAAAAACATAACATAATTTTAATTTGAATGAAAATAACCTATGAAAAGTCCTCTAAATAAGGCTAAATTGTGGTTCTAATGGTATTAAATTAGATAATATATATAAAAAATTAGAAAGAAAAGTCAACTGTAATTGGTCAAAATAACTAATAAAACAATACATTATTTAAACAAAATAAAAAGATTAAATATAATATAATAAAGTATTAG
Organism: Pinus taeda; assembly: GCA_000404065.3. NCBI lineage: Eukaryota > Viridiplantae > Streptophyta > Pinopsida > Pinales > Pinaceae > Pinus > Pinus taeda. The sequence goes on along the minus strand of APFE031521540.1, from coordinate 22,095 downwards.
AAATCATTATTAAAAACAAAAACATTTTTGAAATCGAATGAAAATAAGGTTATGAATAGTCTTATAAATAAGGCTAAATCCTCGGCTAAAATGTAGCAAAATTGGAAATAAAATGGTTTAAAATTAGATATTATTTATTAAAAATATAAATAAATAATTTTTTTGAATTAAATAATTGATAATTGATTTTTTTTCATTTTTTTCCCTTTTTTTAATTTCCTTAGATTATGGTTTTTTCCTCATTTTTTATTGGTAAATTTCCATCCTACTCTCTTTTTTCACTCCTTATCTATCTATATACTTTGTCAATATAGCTATCTATTTTTTCTTATAACAACTACATAACTAAGAAGCATAAGAAGCATGTAGTTACACTTATTCCAGATACTTTTAATATTAGAGGGTTTTTATTGCTATGGAATGCATATATTCATTGCTACATCTAGTTCACAAATACAGGGTTTGATAGATCCAATTTGCTAATACATCCATTTGCTAGAAGGGTTTGTTAGATATAGTTCACATATACAGAGGCTTGCTAGAATAATTTGCTAGATCTAGTTTGTCGATACAAGGGTTTTCTAGATCCAGTTCATTGATATAGAGGTTTGCTAGATCTATTTCGTTGATACAAGTGATTTCTATATCTAGTTCATTGACATGGGGGATTTCAATAGAGGATTTTTGTTGTTCTGGCATGCATATATCCATAGCTAATGAAAGAGTTTTAGGTCGAATATTTTTATTGTTATGGAATGCATATATCAATAGGTAGATCTATTTCTTTGATATGCATGTTTTGATAATTCAGGTCTACCATCAATACCACATTGGTTTTGATAGAAATAGTTTATTGTCGTGAGATTCATATATCCATAGCTAGATCTACTACTCTGATGCATGGGATGGATAATGCAGGTCTAATAGCGATAAGAGATCCATAAAACAGAAGTAGAAGAAGCATTAAGGTTTGGGCACCAAGTTTTCTTGACTTAGTCCAGTTACTTCGAGGAATAGAGGGTTTTTATTGTTGTGAATTGTATATGTCCATAGTAGCTATAGTTCCCAAATACAAGTGCTTAAATAAAAAAAGGTTTCCATATGTGGAGTTCTAGCCACATGACTAATTAATCCCATGTTCTAAACATATAACTTCCTTTCTGCCAAATTCTTCCTCCACGAGAATGGTGTGGCATTTACCTTGGCCATTTTATTCACTCGATGGCATTTTCAATCACAAGATATGTAGATTTATATTGAATTTGTTGTTTTTTATTTTTAAAGAATCAGCTTAACCCATTCATTAGATAAGATGGAATCATGGTAGCTATATTGAATGGTTAGTGATTTTTTATTATAACTATCAGCATAGTATATGGTAATCCATATAGTTTTGATTAATTATTAATTTATATTGAATTTCGATTTAATCTTAACCTTTTAAATCATGGGATATTTCAATTAATATTGAAATTATTATTTTTTACTTTTAATGAACACACATAACCCATTCACTAGATAATATGGAATCATTGCAGCTATATTGAATGGTTAGATATCTATTATTATAATTGTGAGCATGGTATATGGTAATCCATATGATTTTGACCTAATAGCTAATACAAATGTTTTAATAATGCAGGTTAATCCAATGGGTTCACACATGAGAAAAATGGATTCACAGCATAGGGGAAATGCATGCATAATTTTAATGTTATGCTTTTGCAATTCCACTATTCAAGGCTACATCATCAAAATTTTCCAATGGTCTCTCATGCTACGCAAGGATATGTGCATGTGGAGGCCTTTCCAGATCCCACGCCCTCAATATATCTATTATACGCTGCATTCATTCCCCCAATATATGCCATGTATCACATCTACTCTGTTGATTGCTGGTCCTCCATTGGTTCTCCTTTGACTCCTATATTTGAGGCTTCAATACCATTGGCAGTAGCAGAAACAAACGTGGATCATATGCCTGAGGCTTCACCACCACCGACAATAGCAAAAACATTCGTAGCACTTGCAACCACTCTTTGCCGTTAGTTTCTACTTTTGAAAGGTTGGTGATCAAGCATATACCATCTAAAGCATATGGAAAACTTTGGTTTTTTCTCCATCTCTCAACTATTTTAAAAGGTTGCTAACCTTATGTGTATGATACCAGCAACAATTGGTTATAAAATTGATGTATATGATACCAACGACATTTGGTTACAAAATTTATCAATATGGTACTCCCACTTGTATGTTGAAGATTTCATTTGTTTAATAATGGTGTGATTAAGGCTCACAACCTCACATCATGCTATGCTGACCACATATCATTGCACTATAAGAATAAATTTTATACGTGTTATGTATATTTTGAAAATTAACAGTGTTATTTTGATGGACAATTATTATGTATGATGATATTATTATCGTTGGCTGGATGTTTTTAATTTATCTTAGAATAATGTTATTCATGAAAGATTTTGATCTGGTAATCACACATTTGAATTACACATTTTAATTTTAGTTGATTTGATTAAAGATGACGATGATATTATTAGAATTATCTTATTACTTTTTATATGTTTTGGAAATTGTCAAAGGGTTTTTTATGGAGAATTATTATGTGTGATGACATTACTATTTTTGGATGGATGTTGTAAATTTATGTTAGAATAATGATATCTGCTATGGGTGTTGATTTGGTAGTCATATATGTATATTGAAATTTGTCAATGATTTTTTGATGGAGAATTATTATATATGATGATATTGCTATTTCTTGGATGGATGTTTTCAATTTCCTTTAAATTTATTTACAAGCATTATGTTATCAATTTGAGTTGGGGTATCTTATTTAATGATATTTAGAAACTATAATATATTTCACTATGTAATTGAAATTAGAAAAATGAACCCATAAAGGGGGTCATAAATGGAAAAAAAATTACACTCTAAACAAGAAGCCAAATGTGGATGTAATCATCGATGCAAAAATGTAAGTAGAACTGGATGTTAAAATTTTCATCAAGACAAGATGCAAATAAGGACAGAAAAATGGTTTTAAACTAGAAGTAAAAAAAGGTGCAACACTAAACACATAAGGGAACAAAATAGGGCATAAAAAAGGGTACTAGACTGGTTGAAAACACAGATGCAAAAATGGACATGAAACTAGATGTAGAAAAGGAAAAACAACTAGACATAAAACTGAATGCAAAAGGGGATGCCAAGTTGGGTGCTAAAAAGAAACAAAAATGGATTAAAATTTAGACACCAAATGAGTATGCAAAGCCTTGGTGTAAAATTGGGATGTATAATTGGGCTAAGAAAAGGGTGAAACCAAGGATGCCAAAAAATATGCATAACTAGATGCACATTGAGACTCAAACCTAGGTGCAAAATGAGATACAAATGTGGACACAAAATGAGGAAGAAAAAAGTATGAATATTTTGATGTTGGAAAGGATGCAAAATTATACACCAAATAGGATGAAAATTTGGATTCCAAAAATGGTGCAAAAAGAGGACAAAATTAGAAGAAAAAATTGGTGTAACAGTAGATGCAAAAAATGGAAGAAACTAGATGCAAAAAAGGCATTAAATTGCATGCAAAGGATGGTGTAAAACTTGATGCAAATGATGTCATAAATTTGAAAGCAAAGAATGGCACAAAATAGGAAGAAAAAAATTGATGAAAAACCAAATGAAAAAAATGGCACGAAACTAAAAGAAAAACCTTCCATAGAACTAGATGCAAATACTGATGAAAAATGTGATGTAAAAAAGGATGCAAAATATGGTCTAAAGGATCACGCAAAATATGGCGCAAAAAAAGACGCTTTAAAAAATGTATAATAGATCTAGGTTTAGCGCCAGGCTGCTCATCCTAATTGAAAAAAAATGCACTAAAATTTGGTGCTAAATCTGGCATAAATTTCCTATTTTAGTGTAGTGTAAAAATGGAACAAAGCTTCATTATTTGAATCAATCCGAGTACATCTAGAAATGAAATTGGAGCTACTAGATAACAAGTTTTCTCCACAAGAAGACTAAGAAATACATGCCCCTAGAGGAAAATTCGAATCGTTATTTATACAATGTGATGAGGAAGCATTCTCCTTGAAAGGTGGCATTGTACCCCTCCAAAATCCCTCAAAAAGTGGATCTAATTCCCAACACTAGGAATTTGCTTTAAATGACAAGGAACACTGTTGAGCCTCACAGTTGCATGTTTTTGGCACCCTTTTTCACTCTATCTATTTCTTTTTACTTTCACAATCACATATTCGACATCAAATAACATGAATTATGACATGCCAGGTATACAATTGTCTTGTATTTCATAAATTGATAATGTGTTTTTATTATTGAGTTTAATGTTTACTTCAACTATGGAATTACAAAGATTCTACAACTAACACATGATTTTGCAGCCAAGTTCGTGGTTTGATAGGTTCCAAGGTGCCAGTTGGGAAGCGAAATATAACGGTAGGTGGAAATTGATGCACTCAACGATTTACTCCTACTCTCATGAAATAGATTGATGGAAGAAGGTCCTAGTGATGTGGTCAAAGATGAAGTCAACCTTTGTAGTCTACAACGGGCTTGCGAGAATGAGATTTATGCCTCATGATTTTCTTTGATAATAGTAAATCATGAGCGAATTATGTTACAATATATTTTCAATTTAATTATAGATTTTGTTGATAGGGATTAGGCATATAGATCAAAACAACTTATTGCTATGAGCTCTATAAATATGCCTCTCAGTAGAAATGAAAATGTTGTTAAGTAAGGATACAATAGTGAGACTTAAACTCTGTTCTTAATGCTCTGTTTATAAAAGAATCATTTCCTTTTCTCATGTGTGGTTAAGTGTTTGATCAATAGCATGATTGTCTACTTTTTGTGGAGGTCCCCCTCGAGCAGTAAGGGCTTCTGCTTCATTTTTAGTAGATAGAAATTTTCTTTATATTCTCATAACTTCTTGTTTGTTTGATCAAGTAATTGAATTCTAATTTCTTCCAGATTTGAATTAAGTTTATTCCACTAATCATTTTTTTGTTCATAGATTTTGGATGCCCACTGATAGAGCTTAGAAACAATGAAATAGTGTTATACTTTAATCAATTAGACATAATTTTATCTTTCTTATAGACAGAGGATTTATTTGCAGAATTGGATGTTAAATTTCAAGCATGTGTGATCTATAATTCAAGCAAGTGTGAATTTATTCTAAGGAGTTTGTTTCATTATTGTTTTCAGACAAGTATGATTGTTGTTTATATAGATGTGTGATGAGATTAATTATTAGTTTTTTCTTCTGCAATTGAGTGTGTATATATAATTCTTATTTATGCAAAGTGTGGAATTAATTTTCATTTACATCAAGTGTGAGATTTTCATTATTTCAAAGCAAAGTGTGAGATTTCTATAAGAAATAGAAGTTTTAAGCAAGAGAGTGTGATCTAGGAATAACTAATTTACTCATAGAAGACATGTGCATCTCAATAACTCAATTTCATTTAGAGTAAAATGATTCTAGCACATACAATGCACTTACACTTCATCGCCTTACTAGCCCTGGTCAATAATTTATGTAAGCAATTTAAGGTCAATTAAATTGTCAAACATTATGGCGTTGTTTCTAGGGAAGTGTATATAGGAGACTTTTCTTTTTACTTAAAATAAAAACAGAAATGATATGCATAGTGAAAGAGATTCTAGAGGTAGATTTGTAGGTAGAGGTAAAAACTTCATTCTAACATCATTACTCACCCCACCACGACTGTGTAGTGCCACACCACCTACTCAAACTCATGTTCCATCATTTGCAAGTAAACATAAACTTCCTGAGGTACTTAAATCCAAAATCCAACGTAGAGATTCATCAACCTCATCAACTGAAGCAATAATAGAAGAAGAGGATCCTACATCCCCAACATAAGGAACAATTTTCCTATCTTCAACTGGAGAGAAACTTCTAGGACAAGAACTAGACATCCTAGGTGAAGAAGAGGAGGAAGAAACTTGTTTTAACTTACCATTGATAGAAGAACCAGAAGAACTAGAAGAGGAATTAGAAAACCCAATTTTGGAACGCTATAATAGTTTTCAAGGATCTACAATGTCTGGAGAAGGGGAAGGAGAGGTACATATTATCAATGGTGAACAACCTAGGATTGGAGGAGGAAGAGGAGGAAATAGGGGAGGTGGAAGAGGTGGAGGAAGAGGGAGAGAAGGAGGTAGAGGAGATCTAGAACATTTTGGATTTCCTATCCTCGATGAATTTACAACTACTACAATGAAAAACATCTCACCCTCCATCTTTCCAAATTTTCATGGATTAAGAAGTGAGGATCCTGAAACATTTCTCTTTGAATTTGAAGTCTTGTGTAGATATTATGATTACTTTCTTGACACTCAAAAGTTGAAATTGTTTCCAGCAACTCTTAAGGATGTAACATTAAAATGGTTCATGGGCTTAGGAGTAAATTATATGAGAACATGGGAACAAATGAAAACTACATTCTTAGAGAAATATAAGGACTATTGTATGCCCCATAATCTTAAAGATGAAGTCTTTAAAATGATGCAAAAATAATATGAAAATCTTGAAGATTTCATTGAAAGTTTTTCTTATAATGTTAACAGGGCTAAAATGCATGGATTAGATGAAGAAACTTTGAAAACTCTCTTATTAAAATCCATCAGAGATGAGTGGATTGATCTTCTCAATTTGATGGGTAAGGGAGATATTTCTTAGTTATCATTTGGATAAATTTGTGATTTATGCATACACATTTCAAGAGGTAAGGAAAGAACTAGGAAAAATCCAAGAGACCCTATTATGTCTAGGATTATTAAATATGCAACTGGGACAATAAGTGGGGCTGAATTAGGCAATTTGCTAGAAAAATTTAAAGCAAATATTTTGGGGAGTTTTAGTGAACAAATAGATACCCTTAAAGTAAAAAACAAGAAAAAGGCTAAAAATGCTACATTATCAATCTTTTGTCCCAAATTTAGAAAAAAACATGCTTTGAGAGAATGCTCTCTTGACTTTAAAAGTGTAGAAACCTGTGTTATATGTGTAGAAAATCATGATACAAAGGAATTCTCCTCAATACCAGGTCTTAAAGTTGTTTATAAAGAGGAAGTAATAGCAAATCAAGTAGATCCCCTTTTTTTTATTGCTAAGAGACCCTGGAAAACTTCACAACCAAATATGACCCAACGTTTTAACACTCAACCATTTTCACAACCATCACAAAACAATTGGACTCCAACCATGCCTTGGGAATCTTGGCCTCAACCTTGTACACAAGGATGGAAAAATCACTATGGCAAATATCCTCAATATCCTCAATATAAACAACCTTACCCTATTTTTCCACCACAATATTTTCCTTAACATGTTCAACCAACTCAACCTCATAATCCAAATCCACAATTTTCATTACCATTTCCTCAAAGACCAAATCAATTACCTACCCAACCACTTCCAAATCCAAATAATAATAAAAATTCACAACCTGTTTACAATATGGAAGGACAAAATTTACAAACCTACATGATAACTCCATTAGACTCAACTCCAATCATAGAACAACCTTTAGTATCTTTTCAAACACAACCTTTTCTCGAGAGATTGAAAATTGATAAAGGGGTAAAAAAAGAAATTTTATTGCGTGATTATGATATGATAGATGAACTGAAGAATGTTTGTATACAAATTACTTTGTTACAAGCTATCAATAAATACCAATATTTGCAAAGACAATCATGGAGTTAAGTATTAAAAGACCAGGAAGAAAGAGAAAAGAAGTCAAAAGAATTCAATTAGTTGGAAGGCTAGTAGATATCATGATGGGAAAAACAACAATTCAGAAATATCTTGATCCAGGAAGTCCCATTGTGAAAACACATATCAATGGTATTGAAATTCCAAACACATTGATTGATTTAGGAGCAACTATAAACATCATGAATAAACAAATTGTGAATCAATTGAAACTTCCTAATCTTCAATATACACGTACATTGTTGCAATTAACAGACAAATATGTTATTAAACCTGATGGTGTATTAGAAGACATTTGTATCTTTAGATTCTTGGGCGTATCCTGTGGATTTTATGATTCTAACACCCAAGAGTAATTTAGGAGTAAATCCATTAATTCTAGGAAGACCCATGGTTAGCTACAACTGATGCTTTTAAAAGTTGTAGATCTGGTGATATGTTTATTTTTTATGGAAGTTCAACAAAGAAATTCACATTATATCCTCCTACAAAAACAACAATAGAGGTAGAAAGTGAAGAATGGATAGATGACGATATTGATATATGACCAATCCTTGTTACTTCACAAATAGATGAAGAAGATTAGATTTTGAATTTAATGGAAAATAATGAGTCTTCCTCATATTGTGAATCTAATCAAAGTTTTCAAGAACAATGTAATATCGAATATTTATCATCTTGTCAATTATCTTTACATTATATGGAAAATTTTGGCAATTCTTAAATAGAAATATTTCCAGAAAAAAACCTTGAATATCAATAATAATCTTGAAGAATTTCAAAAGAAAGATATAATGAAATGTTACAAGAACATTCCTCTACTTATGCATGGGAATACACTGACATGAAAGGAATGGATCCCAATACTTGTATACATCATATTTACCTTGAAGAAAATGACAAACTAATTCGACAACCTCAGAGGAGAATGAATCCAAATTTAAGGGAAATTGTTAAAGAGGAACTACAAGAAATCTTGAGTGTGAATTTCATTTATCCAATATCGGATAATGAGTGGGTTTGACCATTGGTAATTGTTCCTAAAAAGAATGGAAAATGGAGAGTATTCATTGATCCACTTTAAAAGTTAATTTTCCACTTCCTTTTATAGATCAAGTTTTAGATACCTTGGCAGGAAAGAAATATTTCTCATTCTTGGATGGTTTTAGTGGATATAACTACATCCAATCAACTCCATAAGATCAAGATAAAACCACTTTTACCTGTCCATGGGGAACCCATGCCTACTGAGTACTTCCTTTCGGATTATGCAATGCACCTGAAACATTCCAAAGGGTTGTTTTAGGCATTTTATTTGATCTTATTCATGATTGTGTGGAAGTTTATATGGATGATTTTATTGTCTATGGAAATTCCTTTGAAGAAGCTCTTAAAAATTTGGAAAAAGTTCTCATTAGATGTAAGGAAGAAAATCTCTCATTAAGCCATGGAAAATGTTTTATGATGTTTACTGAGGGAATTGTTTTAGGACACCATATTTCATGGAATGGAATTAGAGTGGATACATCTAAAATAGAAGTTATTTCTAAATTATCAATTCCAACTTGTCAAAGAGATGTTATAAGTTTTCTTGGATTTACTAGTTACTATAGAATATTCATATAAAACTTTACAAAAATCGCTTCTCCACTTTTCAAATTGCTCATAAAAGATTGTGAATTCATTTGGAATTATGATTGCCAAACAACTTTTGAAACATTGAAAGAAAAAATTTCTGAAGCACCCATTCTAAAAGGACAAAATTGGAAACTACCTTTTCACATTTCAACTGATGCTTCAGATACAACTTTAGGAGTTGTATTAGGAAAAAATGATTTAACTCGTTATGTCATTTACTACACTAGTAAAAATTTGACTCATGCAGAGTCAAATTATACTATAACATAAAATGAGTTTTTAGTTGTTGTCCATGCCATTAATATATTCAAACATTACATCACTGGTTATGAAACCTTTGTACATACATATAATTATGCAATTATGTATTTAATGAATAAACCAATCACTAATAGAAGAATTAAAAGACGGTTATTGTTGTTACAAGAATTCAATATTACTATTTTGGATCAACATGGAAAACAAAATATAGTTGCTAAATTTCTATTTAGGATTAAAAATGATAATAATGATGTACTTGTAGAAGATAATTTCCTAATGAATATATTTTTGCAGTATCTATTAAATCTCATTGGTTTGCAGATATTGATAATTATGTGGCTATAGGGAAGGTACCACTATATTTGTCTCCTCAAGAGAAAAGAAAGGTAATTCAAATTAGTGCATCTTACTCATGGATAAATGGAGAATTCTACAAAACAGGGCCAGATTTGATCATTTGAAGATGTATTAGAGAAGATGAAGTACCAGAGATATTAAAGGCTTGTCATGATGAACCATGTGGAGGACACTTGTTGATATAATAACTACTTACAAAGCCTTTCTCTTAGGATATTATTGGCCTTCCATTTTTAAGGATGCCAAAGAATATGTTAAGATATGTGATAGTTGTCAAAGAATGGGGAAATTTGTTCCTTCAGATGAAATGCCTCTACAACCTCAGGTACTCATTGAACCTTTCGAGAAATAGGCTCTGGATTTTGTTGGTCCAATTAATCCACCATCAAGACAAAAAAGGTACATTCTTGTTTGCATTGATTATGTTACAAAATGGGTAGAAGCTAAATCACTTCCTTCTGCTACTGAAAATGTTGTAGTTTCATTTCCTTTTGAGGATATCTTTACCCGTTTTGGTGTCCCTAGGGGAATTGTGAAAGATCAAGGTACTCAATTTACATCCAAGTTGGTACAAAGTATAATGGAGGAATACAAAATCAAACATCTAAAGTCCACTCCATATCATGCACAGACAAATGGACAGGTGGAATCCACCAATAAAGTAATTGAAGCAATTCTTACCAAAACTGTGCATCTGCATAGAAGAGACTGGGCAAAAAATATTCTAGAAGCTTTATGGGCATACTGTATCACATGACATACTCTCCATGAACTTGTTTATGGTAAGCAAGTCTTATTTCCTATTGATTTCTAGGTAAAGACCTTCAAGACAACAGTCAAATTGGGTCTTGATCTATCTGAAGCGCAGAAACAAAGAATAGAGAAATTGAATGAACTAGATGAAATGAGATAGGATGTTATTAAAAGAACCAACATAGTTCAACAACAAAGATCTAGGTGGCATGAAAATTTCATAAAAGAAAGGAAATTTCAGCCAGGAGACTGGGCATTACTTTTTGACTGAAAATTTAAAGGTTTTCAAGGAAAATTTCAAACTCATTGGCTTGGGCCTTATGAGATTGGAATTGTCTTTGTTAATGGTGTAGTCAGGATTAGAACCATTGATGAAGAAATAATGACCTTCCTTGTAAATTGTCATCGATTGAGAATTTATCATAAACCATTGACAAGGGAAGAATTTGTTAAAAATCTGCAAGACAATATTGATTTGAAGGTGGTCAGGAAAGATTTCCCTTCCTCTCCAACTTGACTACAAAGCCTCTCTCTCTCTCTCTCTCTCTCTCTCTCTCTCTCTCTCTCTATATATATATATATATATAATAATAATAATAATAATGGTATAAACATGAAAACCAACACTATTGGCATGTTTATATAGAAATTTTAGGATGAAAACCAAGTACTCTTGGAACCCTAGATTTTATTTTTAAACCCTGTTCTAATCCCATTTTATTTGTAACCCTCTTTTTATTTTCAAAAAAAGCAGCTACAGAATTGTTGAGAATCTGCAGCTTTAACAAAATTCTGCAGCTGATACTGACAGGGATCAACTGAGACAATTGAAGATATTGGCATAAGAAAATGATCAAGCTTGCAATTGAAGGCATCTAAGGACAATCTACAAAGGTTAATCAAATCATTAGAATCATAAATCCAAACATATGTAGATATTAGATTAAGTAATAAAGGTAAGAAACATTAGATTATGAAATAAAATAGACAATGTTACTGCCATTTGAAGTAATCATTACTATTCGGGGAGCGCGAGCAGGAGGAAGGCGGGAAAGCAAACTAGGGTGTTGAACTGTTACAGAGTTAGGCATCCATGAAGGGATGCACAGGAGGGAGCTCATCTCCCTCCTACAAGTAGGCCATGGCCAACAGGGGCTAAAAACCAATAGAATATGATAGAGAGCTTGTAGAAGGAAGGGATAGAGGCAGAGAAGAAGAATAGGAGGGGACTAAGTCAAACAAGCACAATAATGCAACGGAAAATGAAGAAGAAATCAGGGAACATGGCACTAAAGACAAAGCACACATGGGCCCATGCAAACCCAAAGTGGCAGTAACTCCCAGAGTCATTTTAAATGACCCAATGTTGCAGGCGCATAGGGATCACATGCATACTTATGCAATCATTTGTAAATTTATGGGGTTGTGGCCCAATGAAAAAGCTTTACAAACATGGATTAAATATCACTAGAAACCAAAAGGCAACATTGACCTACATCTGGGGTCCAAAGGGATTTTTCACTGTGGTATTTACAAATATTGAAGATAAGGACAGAGTGTTTGAAGGAGGGCCATACTTTTATGCTGCAACAGGCCTCTATATGCGACTGTGGATTATGAATTTTGTCCCGGCACACGAAACTTTTACTTCGGTCCCAGTTTGGGTAAGACTTTATTCTCTACCTCTTGATTACTGGCAAACAGAATCCCTATCAGCCATAGGAAATAAGTTAGGGTGGTTTGTCAAAGTTTCAGAGGCCATTAGAAGGGGAAAGTATACCTCGTTCGCCAGAATATGTGTGGAGATGGATCTCTCTGGAGCTTTGTCGGACGAGGTTATTCTGGAAGTTTTTGATGAAGAATGGACAAAAACGATAGATTATGAACATATTCCTTTCAGATGTCGCAAATGTCATGAGCATGGACATCTGTTCAGAGAATGCCCTCTCAGTAAGATAGAAAGCAAAGGCAAAGGTGATACAATGAAGGATTTAGAAAGTTTCCTCAGAGTGGAACACAAAGAAAAGGGAGGCAAAAGAGGAATAAGAACACGTAAAGTTGCAGGGAAACAAGTGAACTAGAACATGTTCCAAGTCCTTGAAGTAGACGAAGATCCAATAGAGAAAGTTCAAGCAAAGGAAGGGAGCCCAGTGGAGGAGGAGAAAGCAGAAGAAAGTGAACCAACGCAAGAAAACAACAAACAAAAAGAATTTATGATAAGTGATGCTGAACAGGATATGGATCTCGAAATGACCCAAAGTGAGATGGAAATGGCGGATCATGAACTCCAGGAAATTCTTGAGAAAGAGAACCTAGATTTAAGAGGTTTCTTGAATCAAGGAACTAAAGAAGGGCTAGACTCGTTACCTACAGAGGAGTTCAATAGAGTTCAGCAGCCGTTTTTATGGAAAACCCATAATAAAGGGGTGGACAAACTAAAACACAAAGATAGACAAGGCCACGAAGGAGTGAAAACGATGAAAAATATAGCAGGATTAGCACCCAAAATCCCAGGAAAGAAGAGGGGCAGAAAAAAGCAGAATGAGCTATTGATGGAATGTGGAAAGCTAATGATAGATTTGGGTAAGATGAGAGATCTATCCAGTTACTCCTTTACTAGCCTTTAATTATGATATTTACTTCTTGGAATATTAGGGGTATAGGTAGCAAACAGAAACAAAGGTTACTGAGTAACAGAATGAAATGAGCATCTATGGATGTGATTTTCATCCAAGAAACCAAATGTTCCACTCAGAAGATAAGATATATCCATAGTAAATGGCTCAAGATATTTGAGCTCCTGGAAGTCAAAATGGAGAACACAGCAGGTGGTATTCTTACTCTTTGGAATCCACAAAAAATTGACTTGACAGATGCAGAGGCATCTAGGGATTATTTATTTGTAGTAATTTAACCAGTAGGATATAAGGAAACATACTCGGCTACAAATGTCTACAGATCTCAAAGAATGGTGACAAACTTAGGCTTCTCAACTCTTTGGAGTCTCATAGAGACAGACATGCAGGAATACCCTAGATCTTAGGGGGTGATTTCAACATGATTAGATCACTTACGGAAGAAAAGGGGGAATTAGAGTTCTAGGCAAAGGCTTTGTGGCTTTTCAAACCTTTATTGATAAGATGAAGCTAGTGGATATTGAAATGAATAACAGAATCTTCACTTGGAACAATAAAAGAGGAGGAGATTCCCAGGTAGCTTCCAAGTTAGATAGATTCATAATCTCAGAGGATCTTATGCTCAATAACAAGGAAATGGTGGCAAGAGTACTCCCCTTTGGAGGATCAGATCACTAGCCGATACATCTGGAGGTTCAAGGCATTGGTAGACCTAGGAACAGACCTTTCAGATTTGAGAACATCTGGCTATCCCACCCAAATTTCTTGAGCAATGTAATCGAGTGGTGGACAAAGGAGCTAAACATTCAGGGCACCAGAATGTTCCTTCTTCAGAAAAGATTGAAGCACATCAAAACCCGGCTCAAAGATTTGAACAAGAATAAATTTGGCAATATCTTTGAAGGGAAAAAAATTATTGAAGGCAGAATGTAGGAACTTAACCAAATCCTTATCAAAGAGGGCCATGACAAAGTAAGAAGTGATCAAGCCACCAAATATCAACAACAATGGGAGAATATATGTAAACAAGAGGAAATATTTTGGAAACAAAAATCTAGAGTCTAGTGGCTAAAGGAGGGTGAATGTAATACCAGATTTTTTCACAAATCCACTATGGCTAACAGAGCACACAATAGAATTTCTTTGATTCAGGATAAAAGAGGAAATAATCTCAATTCGCATGAAGAAATAGAAGCAGCTCTAGTCTAGCACTTTCGAAGCATAGCACAGGAAGCCTGTTATGAAAGAGATCACTACATCTGGGATTTCACCAAACATATACCCAGGATGGTTCCTAGAGAGGATAACGTTAATATTTACAAGCCAGTGACCGAATAGGAGGTTAATGGGGTTCTCAAAGAAATGCAGAATGGAAAGGCACTAGGCTCGGATGGTTTCAATGTTGACTTCTTCAAATCTTGCTGGAATATTGTCAAACATGATATTCTATAGGTAGTGGAAGATTCCAAGAGGAACAAGACCATTTTGAAAGCACTGAATTCCTCTTTTATAGCCCTGATCCCTAAACAGGAGCTGACCCTAACCCCTGATAAATTCAGACCTATAGCATTGTGCAATGTGGTTTATAAGATAATTTCAAAAGTAGTTGCAAATAGACTCAAACCCCTCTTGCCTTCACTAGTTTCGGGGGAACAAGCTGGATATGTGGAAGGAAGGCAGAATCTTAATAATATCATCCAAGCACATGAAGTAGTGCACTCTCTTACTAGCAAGAGAAAAGCTGGTATGATTATACTAGACATTGCCAAAGCTTATGATAAGCTGAATTGGAGCTATATAAGGAAAGTTCTTATTACTTTCGGGTTTGACCACAATTGGGTTAGATGGATCATGGCTTTGATTACCTCTTCTAGTTTTTCAATTCTAGTCAACGGCTCTCCTTCGGAGACCTTCACCCCTTCCAGAGGACTCAGGTAGGGTGACCCTCTCTCTCCCTTTCTCTTCATCCTCATGATGGAAGGTCTGGGCAGAGCTATCAAGTATGCAAAAGAAGTTGGTAACATAAGGGGCATACATCTCTCTAATAATGGACTAGCCTTGACTCATCAACAATTTGTGGATGATACCATGCTGTAGGGAATACCCACAGTCAAAGAGGCTCTTGCTTATAAACAAATCCTCAATGACTTTGCCATGGCCTCAGGATTGGAAGTTAATCACTCCAAATCCAAGATTTTTCTCTTTAATACTAACATTGCTATTCAGAGGAACATATCTAGAACTATGGGCTTTCAAAGAGACTCCCTTCCCTTGAAATATCTAGGGATTCCATTAACTGCAAAACCACTTCACAAGAGTATTTGGGAGCCGATGATCAGTAAGTTGCATGACAAGACTAGAAAATGGACAATGAAATCTTTAAACTTGGCTGGTAGGTTGATCCTCACAAAGGCTATTCTACAATCTATCTCGATCTTTATGCTTTCAGCTATCCCTGCTCCTAAAGGAATCTTGAATCAAATTCGTAACATCCAAATAGACTTTCTCTGGGGCAAGGGGGAAGAAAAAAAGAAGCGGGCCTTAGTTGCTTGGGAAAAAACTTGCAAACCCAAAAACTATGGGGGTCTTGGATTGGACGATCCTGAAATCCTAGGTAGAGTTCTAGGGGCTAAATTATGGTGGTGATGGATCAAGGAACCAGAGGCACAATGGGAAATCACTTGGAAGGAAAAATATGCAAGTTCATGGCTAGATAATGACCACATAAGGATGGATGGAAATATAAGAGGATCTCACATTTGGAACAAAGCCTAAGTGAACATAGGCTTAATCCAAGATAACAGCTTCTGGGAAATCAGAGAGGGAGAGTTAGCCTTATTCTGGGAGGACATATGGCAACAATAACCTATTATGTTACAGGAGGATCTGGAGGACCTCAAAGTAGAGACAGACACTAAGGGACTCACTCAGGTTAAGGATTTTTGGGAACAAACTAACAGTTCTGGAAAATGGAGAAACTGGAAGAATTTTGAGCTCAGAAATGACAGTCCTCTAAAAGCTAAGGCCAAAAGACTGATGAAATTGTTAGAGAGAAGGAAAATCCTAGTGTCAAGGGCGCAAGACTAGCTGAGATGGGCCAACAACAATGAAGGGAACTTCAATCTCAAGGAAGCTAAAATCCTTCTCCTTGAGCTTGATTCTCTGGCTCCTGATAGGATTTGGCAAAATCTATGGTAGAATCAGGGCTGGATGAAAGTTAAACTCTTTTTTTGGCTGGTTTTGCAAGGGAAAATCCTGACCTGGGACAACATTAGGAAGAGGGGTTTCCTTGGGCCTTCGTGATGCCCACTCTATGAGGCTCAAGAGGAAACCATGGAACATCTTCTCAACACCTTTGTTTTTGCTTCTTCATTATGGGATTTTTTTGCCTTAATCCTCCTACAATCTGACAGAGATAAGGAAAGTCTTTTCAATACCCTTACCAAATGGAGAAGGAATTTTTCGGATAATGAAGTTCTTAGGTCAGCATGGGCCCTTACACCAAGCTTCATAATATGGAACATCTGGAAAGAAAGAAACAATAGAATCTTCAAAAATGTTAAGAAATATTTCCAGTATATTTATGACCTGATCCTAAGACAGATTAAAGAAATGGTCAGTACTACAATTCGAAACCTCCCCTTGAACCCCCCTTCTGCCACAAATAGAAGGATTCTCTATGGGATAAATTTGCAGGGACTCGTTCCTCATGGATTACTCAGGGAAAGTTCTATGGTGGAGCCTGTGCTAGACTTCTGGCATCCCACCCCAAGGGCTTTCTCAAATTCAACATTGATGGGGCATCTAAAGGTAATCCTGGCTTGGTAGGCCACGAAGGTGTGTTAAGGGATGACAAAGGAGACATTTTGTTTATCTTCCATGACCACTTAGGAAAGGCCACCAACAACATGGCAGAGTCAATGGCCATGGAACAATGTCTTGAGATCCTGGTCCAGGAAAATCGTCAAAATACGATTATTGAAGCAAAATCCAAGTTAGTCATCAACTCAGTCAATAGAATAAGCTGGGGAACAAATCCGGAGAAAGCCTCCAAAAACTGGAGGCTAAATCAAATTTTCCAACGGATTCACAATCATCTACAATGCCTAAGAACAGTCAGTTTTGCACATGTACGTAGAAAGGCCAATAAGCTTGCAGATTTGTTAGCCAATCAAGGAGTGATCTGCATAGATAACAAGGTGGTGATGAACTAGAGAGAGTTCCCTCGTAACAGATTAAAAATGGAATGTCAAAACCAAGCAGATGAAGACAGTACAAAGTTTCTTAAGAGAACCATGGAGGTGGGTACAATTACTTAGTAGATGGTGGATCAGAGGTATTCTCACAATGGAGTCTTTGGATAAAGGGTCAGAAAGGTCTACCGGTGATCCCTAGATTTTCTGGTTCAATGTAGAGGCCAGTGGCACTGTTAAGATTGAAAGAGATTCAGGGGCTGTAGGAAGGATGGCGATGTATGCTTGGCGCATCGAGGAGAAAAGGGTTGGTGCTATGTATGGCCGGGAGCAGAGGAACACCGGAGATTGCAATACCAGAGTTCTTTTAATTATGTTCCCTTTTCCGCAACCCGAGTGGTTTTCAGGTGATCATGGCTCCAATAAGCGAGAAGTGGTTTTTCCCGTTCGGGAGTGACCACATTCATTGAGCTCCATGTGGCGGTGGGGTCGAGAGGAAAACTGCCCTCATCGCGAGTTATCCTCCATGTATGTTAGTCGGTCTGATATTAATATCCACCATTGGATGGCTCCTTGTGACTCAATGGTTCAGATCAATCACACAAGTTTGTGGTCTCAGGTGGTACAGGCTAGTAGCTCTTTAGTACGATTTGGACAACAACCTATGGTTCATACGGAAAAGTTTATGGATCGAGATTAATTAGGTTGGTCAGGGGTGGGGGGAAATGTCTAACCCGAGAGGTCATACCAAATTTGAGTACTCGGGCATTTGAACCATATTTTCATGTCGACCACTTTGTGTTTTTACGTTTCCAAGCCCAAACTCATTAATTTTTATTTTTGAGAAAGGTATAGTTTGAAGGTAGGGAGCAAGGAAAAGTTTGCTTTAGTTTTTATCCACAGTCAACGACCTTGAGAGTTTTGTTGTATTCTATGTACTTTATTTCTTGATTAATGAAGTGGAAAGTCTGACTCTTGCATTAGCAAAAAACAAAAAAAAGAAGTAATCATTATTATTCCAACTCCATACTTAACTATAAATACTATGTCCTATCAACAAAATTGGTCGTAAGCCCATTCATCACTCATCATTGCGCAGATACTCCACTCCATAAACCCTGTTTCATTGATAATTCTGCCCTCATTCATACTTTGTTTTCCTGAAAGCCTTTTCACTCATTTCCATTCACAATTTCACTCTCATCCATACTCAATTTGCCAAAGCCATTTTCACTCCATAACCTTGTCAAAAGAAGTAATTGCAGGTTGAGACTTTGCCAACATGGGGGTTATTGTGAGGACAAATCCAAATGGGAAGAAATTCATGCATGGTTATCCACAAGTTAGATAGATGTTACAAGAAGTACAATGTTTGGAATTTGTAGAAAAAATTAATGACTATGACAAAGAAGTAACAAAGTCCTTTTCCTAAGAATTTGATGGAGTTGAGGCAAAAATTGGAGATGTGAAAATAGTAGTGACAAAATATTTAATGGAAGAAGTAACTGGGCTACCTAGGGTTGGTGAAAGATGGTTCAAAAACAAAGGAATTGAAGGAAATGAATGGAGGAAATTTCTCAGAAACCCAGGTATGGACACTTTAGTCTTTAAGAAAGGCAGCCCAAGTATAGCTCCCAAAAGAAAATGGAGAAATTTACTGTTTATTATTCAAAAATTTATTACTTGTGAAGGTAGATTCAGAAATATGATTTTCTATCATATACGTTTGATGATGCATTTACTTGAGGGTAATGAAATTAATTTGCCTAATTTCTCACTCAATAGTCTAAAGAAAATGACTGGTAATACTCAAAGAAAAATACAGTCTATTGAAAATGCCATGTATCATCATGACCTGATAAAAATGTTGATTGAAGCCCACCTCAAAAGTATAGGAGATGATTGGGAAAGATTTCTAGTCAGAGACCACTTTAAAGAGGTAGAACAAGAAGAATCCAACAAAAAATAAAGAAAAGTAGAAGAAAGTTATCTCTAAACCCTAAAGATGACCTACCTCTACAACAAGAGTAACCCTTAGAAGATGAAACTTCCCTTGCTGATGTTTTAGAAAATATTAAAAAGAATAATGTTATAAGAACAAAAACCAATGATAAGGAAGAAAGCATATATAGAAGAAAAACAGAGGAAATAGAGCAAGAAAAGATAGAAAAAAGAAAAGTTCAAAAGAAAATTCTGTAGAAATTTTGAATAATTTAACACATATTCAACAGAGATTATCCTGATCATGTACTATTGCGGAAAACATACACAATACATAAGCTCCTCTACGTTGATCATCAATATAGCAGCATCAATAACAATAAAACATCAAGAGCATTCACACATTAACACAGTATGTATCCCGGGGAAAGCATCTCGCTAAAAACCCCAACTATCTGTATATTAATGATTGAGTCATGTAACATTACAAAGTACAATTCTTATCACAAGCAATCCAGTACCAGCTCCACCTGTTACACACAATACAGCTCAGATTTGAATCAATCCCTGGCTCAAATCTCTTCCGCTGCTTGCCTGCCTCCTCTGCTCAATCCTGCAAGAAGAACTGATGATAATACCAAGGCAGCCACGTCTTTCCTTGGCTAAATCACATATTTCCAAGCTACAATGTGGGTAAAGTCATTGGCATACTCAATCCCCTGATTTGTGCAAGATCTGGTGCACAACTATAGTCACAACTGATAGCAATCTGATTCTCTAACTCCTGTCCCTGCTGAACTGAACATGCAGTGACATGCAACTGAGTTAACTGATGTATTCATTAGTTGTATTATGAGTTAATAACTTGTGAATTAATTAATAACTAATTCACCCAACTCATCTCTAGTCTATTTGCCAGTTAGACTAAATACAACCAGTTTAACAAAGCTAAAACTGAACACAACTCCATCAACTCCACAATCAACTCCACCAAACTCAACTGATTGAGTTCTAACTGAATTCATGCATGCAACAACTCAACTAAACCCATAAGAACCAACGTATTTCCCTTCATGCAATTGCATGTGCCACAATCCGTAGGCTCGAACTGAAGTGCTCCAAGAGAATAAGACAAAGTTTATAGTCTAAATATTATTATGAGCTAATAATATTTGACTGTTCTATAATTAGACTGAGCAGTCACTCCGCTGTGGTGTCACTCCGCTGTGGTCTAAAAATAGAAGTCCATCTATTTTTTCCAACTTGATCAATCATCCATAAACAGCAACCTGCAATCCATAGACATGATCCATATGTCTAAAAATAGACATAGTCTAAAATAGACTTGCGCCAAAAATAGCCTGTGGGCCCACTTAGTGAAGGCGACTCTTTTCCACTAAGCTCCATCATCTTGTTGCATTCTCAACAAGCATTTCTTGTTGCACACTTTTCAACACTCCCTCTCAACAAGAAAGGCTTCCTCTCAAACCCGATCCTGTAACTCTAGAATGTTCTGCATGCAACACATCTGGCTGGTCCACTTGCTCTATCATCAAAGTCTCTGACTGCTATTGCCTCTGTCGACTAAAAACTCTGCATCTCTATGCTCTTCAGTATCTGACTGCTCTAGCCTCTGTCACCTTGATCTCTGACTGCATCTGTGCTGCTGCTGGTTCTATCTCCCGGCATTGCATCCGCACTGCACCTCCCAACTGACCTCCCTGTTGGGTTAGAAACATACTTTGATGCTGAAGCTCTACCTGCTGCTAACAAGTGCTCCCTCTCTGACATCTGCGCTACTGCAACATCTTCATGCATCTCACACCATTGCACACCTCTCTGTGCCACCTAGCACTGTGCAAAACACTTGTGCCTCTTGCATTGCTGCAGCCTGCATGATATGCGCTGTCCTGGGATTCCCCGCACTGTCCCCCTCTCTGCCGCTCCATCCGCATCTATCTCTACCCAATCAGTCAGTTCCTGCTACTCCACATCGGGGCTCCCGTAGCAAGGTCTCATCCAAGAGGTTGGGTACCTCAAGGATCCTGCCCCTCCTTCTTGGGACTATCAATCCACATCACCCCACCTCCTACCTAGATGTATGGCTACATGCGATCCCTCAGCCCACCTGGCTCGAAGTTTCCCCCTACTGGAGGTCTCTGGATGAGTAAATGTCTCTACTCGATCTCCACTCAGCTTCCCCTGTTGTGGCTTTTCCACAACCTCCTGAAGCTGCTGCACCAATTGTGGCTCCTCCACAATTGTCTGAGACTTCTTCTGGCTCTGCATGTTGAGAGGTAATATACCCTCCCTCTCAACCACCAAGTCTCCATCAGTTGCCTTGCTGCTCAAGGCTTTGCATGCATCTTGAACCTTAAGAACATACAGGTTCTTGACCCGTGAACCAATCTGCTTCACCTGTCTAGTGATGATGTGTCTAAGGAAAACCTTTCCGTCTCTGAAGACTACATCATAGCCTCTGTCTTCCAACATCGCGATTGACACCAAGTTT